>JANZLC010000201.1:36220408-36244720 GCA_026413385.1 Erythroxylum gracilipes | reverse complement strand
GAAATTTTGCACAACAAACAGATGCTAATTTAGTTAGATGAGAGAAAGGTATTCTTAGGATTGAGGGTTTTGTCAAGCAAGATTTGTGGTTTAACAATGCACATCAATGGAACAGGAAATATGATAATCAGACTTTTCCTGCATA
This sequence comes from Erythroxylum gracilipes, assembly GCA_026413385.1. NCBI lineage: Eukaryota > Viridiplantae > Streptophyta > Magnoliopsida > Malpighiales > Erythroxylaceae > Erythroxylum > Erythroxylum gracilipes. The sequence goes on along the minus strand of JANZLC010000201.1, from coordinate 36,244,575 downwards.
CTGGAAATTCATTTTGTAATCATGTCGCAAAGTTGCCAGTGTGTTTCTGCAAGGACCCTCTGCAAAATCAGAAATTCCAGTACAAGAGTTTAGACCGTAGCTATATTTCCTTCAAAGTCGTGAGGAAGTAACAAGTCTGTTTACCTCCAAAGATCAAATGAAGATGTTGTAGATCATCAGCTGAACAAACGTCTATTAAAGCATAAATGCCTGGTCTCAAAGCTTCATCAATCTCCCTACACATTAGCCGAGAAAGAAAGTTGGTACCTCACAGGATCTCCATTTTTGTTTGAAAAGTAAAGCCATTTACGAGTATCACGGTATGCAATAGATGATCATAAGCAAGTTGAAAGTATCGTGCTAGAGACAACCTTTTGAGGCCTGCTTTGAGGCCACTGCATCCTGAATGAACCCGTATATAATCAGACAAAAATTTAGAACAGTGTTGACCAAACGCATCTTTTTGCTGCCTCAACTGTGACAGGGAGAGCTCATGTTAAGGCATGATAAATCACAATTAGCACCGTTCCAAACTTAAAACAAAAGCCAGCAAATGGTGCTGGTAACATGCATAAAAACCGATGGAAGCATCCATTTTCAAGCTAGGTTTAACAAAATTAGACACAGCAGCATGCTCCGTGTATTTGTCTAGCAAGATAAAGAGAAAAGTCCAGTCTGAGCCCAATAGCTTGAAACATTAAGTTTTACAGGGGACAAAATGTTCCCAAGAACCTGTAAGCTTACTTATGGGACGCACATATACCCTTTTTTGGCTTAAAGTAGTACTTAATACAAGAGACTCCAGTCTAACACAGAAGGCTTCATAAACTTACCAAGAATCAAAACTGAAATAAACATTTTAAGCTAACATGTCAAACATTCGATCTAGTGCCATTTTGTCAATGGACTCTGCCATCCATAAGTCAAAATCCCATTTCCTCACTCAAAAGATGAAATATTAACCATAAACTTGAAAGATGGGAGTTGCAATGTCACAGTTTAGTTCCTTGGTAATGTAACAATCTCTCGCCTGGTCATAGAAGCGGAAACAGGGGATGGGCATAGTTTAGGTGTCAGGAATTCACTGTGGTTCATTCCATTGGTAGCCATCATATAGTTACCATTCGTGAGACTGCCCTATTGGTCATAAAATCTCCAACCTATATAAACTTGAGGATATGGACAATTCTTCCATGAATCAGAATATACAATCTCAGCCACCATCCCCAAATCGTGTGTATTGTAGCAGGCACTTAAGCAATTTTAATGAGGAACAAGCCCATAACATTTAAGACATGGACCATTTTGTATTAAGTTTGTCCTATATACTGAAAGTTTGAGCAATATTTCAAACTTGTAAGTGAAATTCAATACGAGTATACAAACCTCTTCATAAATCCTTCTCAAAGAACAAGCACCTCTTACACCAGCTTCAGTATCCCATGAAGAGTAATCTTTCCCGGTAACTAAATAACTATCTGCCATCTCCAAACAATTGAGAAGGATGCGAACAGATTCTTGAAGTACAGCAATGCACCTTTCTGACTCACTACAATCACCGTATAATCAGACAATAGCAGATAAGCCTATCTTGGAGAAATATTAAGATGGAGGAGAAGAAGAGCAGGATACCATAAGCTAAAAGAGAACTGAAAACTAAAAATATATTCACACTGCACAGGACTAAAAGAAACAACAATACAGCATTTGTGCCCTTACTAACACAAGTACAAAAGTCACCAAACAAAACCTTGAACAGCATCTTAAGTATGCTTAATAACAATATGCTGTTGCATTCCACTCAAACAATAAAACAGCGAAAGATGGACAAAAAACAGGACCATCGACATGAAAAAAAGGTGTGAAACAATATAGAGAAGGATGGAGCTCAAAGAATTAGATAGAACAATACTATGTAGCATGGGGGAGCAAAACCTCTTCATGCCCCAAATCACAATGACATAAGCAAACATTATATAACTTTTACTTCATTATGCACATCAACTGTTTGTGGCTTAATATCGGATAACTAATTCACCAAACCCTACACCCCTGAAGCCTAAATGCTATTTTAATTAAGGAGGATAATATTACCAGTAATGATGTTTCAGAGTGGTGGACAATAATCGACAACTTGCAGTGAATAGTCCAACAGTGAATTGCTGATCTAGAGCACAGGAAGGCATGCCTTCTACTTGATCATGGTTTTTGTTATCCAAAGAAGGGAATGAATTGGACAGAACTGAAACTCTAGAAGCTATGACTTGGCCAATATCTCGAAACAGCACTGCAGGTACGCCCAATGATTGCGCTACATGCCAGGTATCCATTTGGAACAAAGCATGTTTTGCAGAAATTCTTGTTACAATCTCAACACACATCAGAATGACTGCTCCTTGATCTGGATCATTATCACCCTTAGTTCCAGTTGACATGCGACAGAAAATCGATGGATTTTGCAAGTGAAGTATAATGTTGAACAAAGGAGCAATTAGACTCTGAATATGTCTTTTAACAACACTTAAACGTTTGCGACCTGGAAAGCAAATCCGATAACAACAGTTAAAAGATCAGTGTATACACTTGCTATTTGTTACTGAATAATGTAAAGAGATGCATGCTTTCACATGTTCATTAAGTTACCTGAAACATTTTCCAGAAGAAGATCTAAACAATCAACTCCAGCTGCAACTGTTGAGGAGACTTTTCCACCATCTGCATTTGCAGTAGTTATTTCATAGACGGAAGTATGATCTTCATTAACTCCGACTAGTGCTCTTTCTAAGGCCTGAACAGCTGACAACATATGCAACTCCGATGGCCTTTTTATCAATTCTTTAAAAGACAAGCGTGACCTAGCCTTAATTTCATTCAAGTGAAAAAGAGACCCTTTAGTGGCTCCTGTATGCCCATGCAGTATCTTAGTACTTGACTCTGTTTCATGAGATTCTAGAGTAGCTTCTTTTCCCTGTAAAGATATGCATTTCCCTATGGTCTTTATGTGTAATACAATCAGTTTTACATACATATCACGGGTCAGTGCAGGATTAGTTAAAGGGAAATGACTCCCTAATTCTTGCAGAAATTTCATAACACCATCTAACCAAATGAAAGGAAAAGGCTGAGGCACCACATCCATGTCCACAAACTTCAATAGCATGACTTGAGATAAATCGATAATATTTGGTATCAAGATGGGTAAGAAGGAAGTGAATCCAAACTTCAAATTTAACTTTGCAATTGCTGCATAAGAAACCAAAAGCTGCCTAATTAAAATTGCTGTTTTAGGGTGATGACCTCTTAGCAAGCTTTGCAACAAATACCCATTTACTGACTGGCACTCAAAAGAGTCAATCTTATTGAGAACACTAGCAATAGAATTTGAATCTTCCAATCCCAACCCCTGCCTGTGCAAATCAATAGTCTGAGAGTCATTGCCAGGATTAGATGATGCTGAGCAGAATGTTGCAGCTTCTGATTCTTGCTGTTTAACAAGGCACAAAATATCATGCTGGGATGCTAAAAAATTATGAGCATCACATAAATTTTCAAACGGGTAAACACCTGCTCTAAGTATCAGGTGTAAGGAAAAACTAATTAAATCTGCAAAGACATTAATGCAAAGGTTAATTCTGGCTGCAGGCTCATGCTGCGATTTCATCAACTTGGCATTACAATCTCTATCCCTTGCAGTTGCAAGGTCCAAGGCAGATGCTAGGCCCCAAAGGAACCCACTAAAGCAAGAAACTAGGGAGGATATTTTGGTCAAATTTAGGACACTGATACCATTTTCTGTTCCATTATTGTATGGGTCATCCTTCAAAGATGTAAGTATGTCTTGTGTCTGTTCCTTCAAACTCTCAGCAAGAACAAGAATGTTTTTCCAGGATTCTACGTCTTTGAAGGAACCCAAACATCGATCAGATTGACTTGAACTGTTTGGTCCCTTATGATCATCAGAATTCAGTTGCTTACTGTAATATTTCTCAGCACAGAGAGATTGAAAGGCACAAATGCTTTCATACTTGCTTATTGTCAGGATTGCATATGATGTCTGATCCATAAATGAATATATCATGCATCTAACTTCATCATAGGCACCATCTGACAGTGTATCTTGAAGCCCGGCAACCACAGACATGGATTTGAAAAACCATAAAATAGGTAAAGAACCCCCTGACAGTACTGGCATGAACAACTGTGCCTTTTCCTCATAGTATGCCACTATTAAAAATTTCAAGGCCCTTCGGCAGGACAGTAGCAGCCTTACAAGCTCATACTTATTTGTGGAAGACGCTCTTTGACAATCTAATATATTGCCGATGACAATTCTGCAAATTAGCCACATCATATCAACTCAAATTCAATAAATAATTGCACCAAACAAGGTATAAACATGTAAGCAAAGCATCAAACCACATAAGCCTAAAAAATCTCAGCATAAACTACATAGTCTAATTTCTGTCCTACAAATAGCTAAAGCTACATGGTTCATAGTTATGAGCTGTGAAATTGAAAAGACCTGCATTGACTCTGAGTATCTAGTAGATAGCTTGAAATTACAATTCAAAAACACTTAATATTTTATTAGCATGAGGAACTACAAGTGAAGTCAACCTTTCTAGATTGAGTATGTAAGTCACACAACGTGAAAACGATCTTTTGCTCATATATCCCTTGGGCATCCAACACAAGAGACTCAGCAAGCTCTGGCAAGCTGTAAATTGTGTATTGGTTGATTCCTGAGAAATATCAGCAGACTTTTCAAATGTTGAATGGGAAGTTACATTTTCCTCAGCAACATTTTCATGTATACGGTTGCTGCCTGAACCAATAATAGATGGCTGCTCAAATGTTCTTAAAACCTCTTCCCAATTAGGTGATGACTTCAAGTCAACAGCAGCAATTGAATTATTCCCAAACAATGGCACAACTGATTTCTCCAATAAGTCACAGAACCTTGATGCCAAGTGTCTGCTAACAAACTAGTAAAAGAGGCACCTTCAGCATCATGTTAGACAACAATATAGGGAGAATTTGAAATTGAAAATTGCATCTTACATTGTGTTCATAAAAATCAGAATTACTGAGAAGTTGTGCTGAGATATGATTGACAGTGAGCTTGTTAAGAAGAGCATTTTCTTTGACATGGTGTTCTTCAGCCTTTGAAAAGCTTCTAGCTATAAGAGGAAGGGAAGTACTGATCAGATGCGATAGGAACAGCTTCAAATTCTTCTTACTAGCATGACTGGACCAACTGTCAACATTTTGGCAAACAATCCACCAAACTGCTGTTGGCAATGATTTCTTGTTCAAAGAACAAACATCTAAATCCCATATACCACTTTCAAGCAAAGTATGGTCACAACAGTCAATCCAATGTGTAGCATCAGAATTCACTGAAAGTTGATCTGTACCGAGTAATGAAAGGTTATTGATCATGAATTCAGTAAGACCAGTTACCTCCTGCTTCAAAACAGAGATGTGTCTCCTGCACTTTCTTATCCTGCTATGGTATTGTAACAAGCCATTGTCATCAAGCAATTCCATTTGAACAACATTTTCAACCTTTTTCTGGATATACTCAAAAGAATTTATCTGCCGGTTTAAGTCAACAAGCCTCTGAATGGCCATAACATGCAATAGATAAACCAGAGGAGAGCAATCTTCATTGCTATCCTGAAGATAAATGTCAGAAATAGATTGTATAGTCACAGAAAGAGAGGCTGAAGATTGAATAATCCAGGAAAAGTAGCCTTCATATTTGCAATCTGTCTTCTCCAGATAATCCCTTCCACTGTGTCCTGAAAATGAATCTCCCATCAGAGCTGACATCTTTTTTGATAATTTTGGAGGCATAAGGCTGACTGCTTGCCTGTATAGGCTTCGGCAGGACATATATAAACGAAAAAAGAACACAATGAACCAGTGGGTGGACAATCTACTTTTCAGAATACAATGCTTGATTCCAGCAAGGCTGTCATTAGGATTTGTTCCTGTGACAGAAGTCTCAAATTCATTGAAGCTATCTGGCTGCAGTCCAATCAGAATATTCATGTAGGGACGAATGGCAGTTATCAGGTCCTGTACAGATTGCCCAACAAGGCTACAGTTCCCAACTGTGATGCTCAGTGAATCTAGCACGACTGCATACACTTCAGACAATCCTATTCCAAGCAGTTCTGATTGCGGATCAGACTTTTGGCTGTCACCAGCTGAACAATTATCATTCATCCATTCCATGGTTTCTGATACATCTATGTTTAACTGTCGAATACTTTCACTCACCTGCCCTTCTGGTATGGACTTGATAACATTATGGAAGGCCACCTTAAATTCTTTAGTGCTTAAAAGAATCCCTACTGGTTTTACATAGGCTTCAAGAGGTAATGTTGTGGTGATCAGAAAAGAACCATCATTTGGGCCACCATTGCAAACATTCTTGTGTATAATTACATGTCTTATTGCTTTAGAAAATGCATAAATAGTATTGTTAACCTGCAGTAATAAGAAAAGAGTAGATTTTAAAATGGAAATACTCAAGCAATAGTGGTAGAAGAAGATGAAAGTAGAAATAAAACAGATGAAACAGAAAGAGACAGGATATTAGCCTGAAGTAAATGAAGTACTAGATATCAAGATATTTGATCACACATCACACATGAACATCTTCATAACTCTTCAAACCTCAGCGCATAACCAGAAAAAAATGGGGAAATGCGCAGGACAAACAACAGATTAGTAAATTGCAAAATTTTAAATAACAGAATCACATTAGGCTACAATTTTGAATGTCACAGCTGACCAAAAGTAGATATATTATGCCAATGTGGAGACAGTTTGACAAACCTGTCGAAGTTCACCATAGAGCTTAAGCAGCTGACACCCAAGTCCAACTGTCTGGGAAATTAACAAGCTATGATCGGGCAAGTCTTTAAAGGACTGGCCAAAGGCCAAAAAAGATATCAACATTACCCATAACTTGGTTGAATCATCACCAATAACTTGATATTCAATATCCAAAAGGTACCCTATGGCAATAAGTAGCTCCCTTGCTACTAAAGTCAAAACCTTCTGCATTTGATTGTCCATATTAAATGTTGGCAGACCAAGTATATTGGTGGCAAACAAGAAAACAATATCATAGATCTTCTTCAAGAAATTCAGGTAAGCTCCTTCAGAGACATCCTCTGTTTTTAAGTATAACTGTTCAGGCAAAAAGGTAGCAAGCAAACTATTGATAGCCTTCAGAACATAGTGAACATCCAAAAAAAGGCAGTCACCTTCCAGTTGAGTATGAAGAAACTCATTCATCTTAAGCAAAAGCGGATCCACAATCTGTACAAAAAATTCAAGAAGTGATTTTCTTTTTTCTGCATTCAAATTAGCAGGGCCAGAGCTAGCATCTGAAACTGCATCACTACTCTGATGTAGCTTATCAAATGAATGAACCAATAACTCAGCTGAGCCACGGGAATTACCAATTTTGGTATTTTCAGAGAGCAACGATACTCCATTTGGCCTTCTGACTCTATTAACTAGTAAGTGAAATAGTTGACCCAAGCCATTGAGTATATGTCCCTTCTTTGTAGCCATTATTCTATGTAGTTTATCAAACAAATGCCTGTGGTAACTTTTAATGAGACACGTTGAATCTGTCATTTTTCCTTCATTTGATGCCAGGTACTTCCCTGAACTGCGTAAGCTAAGAAATCCATCAATGTGGAATGGATGAAATAAACCTTGCAATATAACCTCCTCTACCATAATCATTACATTTCCCACCGGCAAAGCATGATCTCTTCCATTAAAATGGACCAATAAATGCAACAATGGCTCCAAAAGCTCATCCAAAAAACAATGAAAATTATTTTTGTGAAGGGGGTGGACCCTCAAAAATTTGGCGAATGGTTCGAGAACCAAGATACAGAAGCGGAAAGCAAAAGTACCAGCATTTCCATTTTCAAGATTCTCATCGCAAACTTTCCGTACAAGATCAAGAACTGAACGGGCAGTCGAGATCCACAAGTCCAAGTTTTCATTTGACAAGTTACCATGAGATAAGAATAACAGAGAAATGCAATCATGTGCAACAGTATATAATTCAAACCCTTCACCAAAGAAAAGAGATTCTCTTGATAGCAAAGACACTTCCTCTAGTAAAGACAATGCTCTTGTTGCAATACACCAGATAGCTCGTAAAATATTTCGTGAGAAACTTAAAGAAAGTTGCAATCTTAAAGCCTCCTCCAAGGAAAATTTAAAGATCACCCAGCACCTGTAATCCAAACACGCCTCAGAAACTCCAGAAGAAGTCTTCACACCATCACGTTTCCCTTTCTTATCACCAGAAATCAACAGTGACTGAACCCAATCATTGAGAAAAACCACCAGGCGAGATAAGTTCACTGTTTGGTGACCTTCATCAACATCAACTTCTCCTTCCTTCTCTTTCGATTTCACATAATCAAAAGCCAGTTCAAGCTTCCTGCATTGGGGCGGCGGAAAAAGGAGGTCAATCCTCTGTTCCACTACATTAAAGACATATAAAAGAAACACAAATGGAAGACTTCACAAATTCATCCAAAATTATGCAAACACTAAATAGCATCCTACAGAACATTCGGTAACTTCCTTTAATAGCTCAAAGTTCTCTCCTTTTTGTCAACTTCCTCAGGAACCAAACAAAAAGTTCAAAAAGACTAACTTTTGTAGCTCAATTTCTTTATTTTGAAGCGAAAGAATAAGCTGAAGGTTCCTCCACGCACGCCCAACTCTAATTTGTTCTTCCAATCCCTTCTCTCCCGAACCAAAACCTTCCTCTGGTGCCGTCTCTTTATTCGATTCATCAAAACGGAGCGCTTTATCAGGTCGCTGTTTCTCGTCGGAGCTTTTCAGCTTCCTCTTCCTCTTCTTCGCCGGTAAATCAGCCATTGAAGATCGCCGGAAAATTTCGACGTCGACAGTAGGGTTTTAGACTGTTAATCATAAACCCTTATTGTTTGGTTTCTTAGAAAATAATGTAAGAAAATAAAAGGATTTATGATTCAAACGCTGCGTTTAAGTCAATAGTACCTATAGATATTTACTAAATATTAACTCGTCATAAAATTATTAAAAGTATTTTTATGTATATTTTTATATATTCAATAAGAAATTTTTGTTAGATTTATGGAATAATTTTACTCTAAATATCTTTAATTTTTTAACAATATTTCATATTATCTCAATTGAATTTATTTATTTTATAAATATACATCTAATTTTTGTGACTAACTTATTTTTAAAAAATTTGATTTTGAGTTTTATATGGTCTAATCTTGACAGGAATCATTGTTCAATCCTCTACTCATATAAAGATCCAAACTTTGTACTCAATGAAATCAATATAAAAGAGCTATGCAGGACAAAAACTGGCGGCTGGTGGTGCCTGATTCAGCAGTGAGTGCGTGACAGAGTAGTCTACTTCATACCCTACATTGTTCTTTGTTTCTTTCTTCTTAGCATTTGTGTTCAAAATGGTTTCTTTCAAGTAACATGAACTAATTAATGTTCTTCTGTATATTTCATATAAAACAAAAATCTAATCTTTTGTAGTCGAAGTGATGTACCCTTCAGTGGGCACTTGCTATTTTTGTTTGTTTTTCAGATTTATGTTGACGTTGAGACCAAAATGTTTGAATCAGTTGTCATAAAATTTCAGGTGATTTAAGTGCATGAACTTGGTTCTTAGTTCTTAATAATCTTAGTATTGTGTTCTGTGATCTCTCTGTAACACTTAGCATTTGTTTGTTTAACGTGCACGTTCCATGTATGTGTTTATGCTTCACACCGAGAGACCAAGTCAACTAGCGTGGCCTCTTGAGTTGGCCAATCAAATCACTCCTACACGAGTCTCTTCGAATATGGTGCGACCGTACACGTGCACTATGAGACATATCTGCGCCTGAAGTTGAAGACAGGTAGACGTATTATTGTTACATGTTGGTAAGTGACTGACGGTTCAAGTTCGTAAACAAACCAAAAAGATTTTGTCAATAATGTCAGCTTCCATGTTAATCTCACGGGCACAGTAAATCCGAAGTAAGAACTAGGTCCCACTCAAAGCTGGAGTCCCTGTCGTCCGTACACATCCCACAACTTGCAAAGCTTACCTGCTGATCACGTTTTTTTTTGCCAATCTACCTCTTCATCTTTACTGGTTAGTCCGGTTGAGCATTTGGGACCACTTGTTTGCATCAAGGAGTCTTTTTTATAACCCCATCTGCTGATATGCTGACACTCTCACTGTGAGCTTGTCTGTTTCATTTTTTTTTTCCTCTCTGATCTTTGGTTCTTGGTATCTGTCGTTGGAGAGAAAAGGTGTGTCTGGTTCTCTGATCTTCAACTGGAAAATTCTTGTCATTGTTGTCCATTTCAGGTTGGTGGTAGTATTTCAGGTTAGTGGAACATGGATAAATCATGCACTGAGCTTCGCTTGAATATAGTGCTTGTACTTCATGGTTGTTTTGGTTCTTACAGGATATTCTACTTCCTTTTGTTCTGACTTTTTTGCATGTCCTGCGGGAGTGAAATAATTCGACTTTGAGCTACTTCTCAATTCTAAATGTGTTCTGACCTTAGTTGATTAAATTTGATAACTTTCTGTTTGGTTGGTAGGAAAATCATAGAACTGACAGCAAAAATGGAATCTTTGTTTTTTATTCATTGTAAAATTACGTTTACTGTACTAAAGTAACGAACTTGCCAATGTTAATTGCAGTTTACTGAGCACAGTAGTCAAAAATTCGGGCTGATTCTCTACCAACACAACGATTAAAAGCATTTGAAATGTCTATCTCATCTATAGACTTGTCTCAGAATGGAGATGTAGAACATGGCGATCCCCTTAAAACTATGGCTGAAATTGAGGACTTTGAGTTCTCAAAGTTATTAGAGAGGCCAAGGCCACTGAATATAGAGAGACAGAGATCCTGTGATGAAAGGTCGCTGAGCGAGTTGGGCATTGGGATTTCTCCTCGTCTCTCGATAAGAGCAGACAACTCTTCCCGACTGCTTGACCATTATGATTCTGTGTACTCACCCAGTAGAAGGTCTGTGTACTCACCTAGTAGAAGGTCAGGGTTTAACTCCCCAGTGTCACAGACGGGTTTTCAGATGCATCCCATGGTGGGCGAAGCTTGGGATGCTTTGAGGCGTTCATTAGTTTATTTTCGCGGCCAACCTGTTGGAACGATTGCAGCATTAGATAATTCTGATGAAAAACTCAATTATGATCAGGTATGAGTCTTATAATTTTTGATAAGTTGTTTAACTCAAAGGAACTTTGACTTCAATTTACTACTGAAATGGTAGTTTGACCATTTTCAATCTATCTATAGTGTGCTTTGGGGACTTTTGTCTCGCATGTATTTCCGAGTTGTCTCGGTTTCAATTGCTCTAAAGCTGCTAAATTATTGTGATTCTTATCTGCAGGTTTTTGTGAGGGACTTTGTGCCAAGCGCATTGGCTTTTCTGATGAATGGAGAATTTGAGATTGTCAAAAACTTCATCTTGAAAACACTTCGACTTCAATCTTGGGAGAAAAAGATTGACAGGTTCCATCTAGGAGAAGGAGTAATGCCTGCCAGTTTTAAAGTACTCCATGATCCAGTTAGGAACAGTGAGACCTTGATAGCAGATTTTGGGGAAAGTGCAATAGGAAGAGTGGCCCCCGTTGACTCTGGATTTTGGTGGATTATATTGCTTCGGGCATATACCAAGTCTACAGGTGACATATCATTGGCTGAGCTCCCTGAATGTCAAAAGGGTATGCGACTGATACTAAGTTTATGCCTGTCAGAGGGTTTTGACACATTCCCAACTCTTCTCTGTGCTGACGGTTGCTGCATGATTGATCGCAGAATGGTAAGTTCTGCTTGTTTATGTTGGTTTGTCCATCTACGAACAGAATTTTACTCTTGCAGCACAAACTATCTGATTAGGTTAAGGGTCGAATAAACATTTCACGCCGAATTTTAACTTTGCTAAAATGTGAATCCAAGAATTTGATTTCAGGTGTCAAATTATGCCATCTCTTTCTCCCGATTTGATCAGAGGATGGTTTTTGGTTTTTCCAGTTAAACTGTTAAAACTGTGAGGGTGCTGGGTATGGTTTCATCAGAACAATAGTATTCTATAACCAATCATATACGACTTTCTTGTACAACAGCTAGAAGTAGATATGTAGATAAATCAAGTAGCTAGGTTACAGATATATGTTTTTTTTTCAGTTGTTTGGATTCATTCCTTGAGCAAATCATATGTTTCAGTTCTTCCTGTACTTAAAGTTTTTGGACACATTGTGCTTATATTCTATCAATGTATCTAATTTCAGTCATTTACACTATCAGGATGTCTATGGGTATCCGATTGAAATTCAAGCACTCTTCTTCATGGCTTTACGTAGTGCTTTACTTCTACTGAAACAAGATGATGAGGGGAAAGAGTTTGTTGAACGAATTGTTAAGCGCCTTCACGCATTAAGCTATCACATGCGGAGTTATTATTGGATTGACCTGAAGCAACTTAACGATATATACCGATATAAAACAGAGGAATACTCCCACACTGCAGTTAACAAGTTCAATGTAATACCTGATTCTCTCCCAGAATGGATTTTTGACTTTATGCCAACTTATGGTGGTTATTTTATCGGGAATGTTAGTCCTGCAAGAATGGACTTCCGCTGGTTTGCTTTGGGTAATTGCATTGCTATCTTATCATCTTTGGCGACCCCGGAACAAGCCACCGCAATCATGGATCTTATAGAATCAAGGTGGGAGGAGTTAGTTGGAGAAATGCCACTAAAGGTATGCTTTCCGGCCATAGAGAGCCATGAGTGGAGGATTGTCACAGGATGTGATCCGAAAAACACCAGATGGAGTTACCATAATGGTGGATCCTGGCCAAGTATGCTTCTGCATTTGTTTATCGTCAGGATTCAATTTCTATTTTAATGTGCTGTTGTACTATGAATAACTTCGAAGTCGACTTGGATGTTGCATGTTCTTGCATATTTTCTTGAGGGTGAAGAATTTGCAGTTCTCACCTGCTTCTTGTTGCGTTTTATAATAGGTTCATTGGTCTTTTAAAGGAATTTCCAGCCACAGATTTTCTAATTTAGATGTACATTGCCAATTGCTAAACTTTGTTGCAGTGTTGTTGTGGCTTCTGACTGCTGCATGTATAAAAACCGGACGACCACAGATTGCGAGGCGAGCCATTGAAGTTGCAGAGATGAGATTGTTGAAAGACAGTTGGCCCGAATACTATGACGGGAAGCTTGGCAGGTATATCGGGAAGCAGGCACGGAAAAACCAGACATGGTCTATTGCAGGTTACTTGGTGGCAAAACTGATGCTGGAAGACCCTTCTCATCTGGGAATGGTAGCATTGGAGGAAGACAAACAGATGAAGCCCCTCATCAAAAGATCTAGTTCTTGGACTTTGTAACGAAACCATTTGATAGATATACTGATATTCTTCATGTCTGCCCTTGACCATTTCACATGTAACCATCCTGAGTTCAGACAAAGATATCCTTATAAAGGAAAGTCCAAGTGTATATCTGTGAATCCTATGAAATACCCTTCTGATAATTGTTGTTTTGGATCTTTTTTATGATGTGAAAAAAAAGTAAAGTCTTTTAGTGCAAGAGTCGAAGAACAAAAAATTGTTTGATTTATTTTAATAATTTTTAATTAAAAATCGATCAATTAATTGTCAATTTTTTTATAAATTCAAAATTAAAATATAATTTTTAGGTAAATTTTAAATTCTTCTTATTAGACAATCGTTTTAATTATATTTTAAATTATTTATTTTTATTTATTTTTAATTAATTTTATAATAAGATAGTATGAGTTGAATCTTTAAAATCTTAAACTTATTTTTTTATTGATTAATTTTGAGTTTGGTTTTTAAAATATTAAAAATGACAATAAATTAGAGGTGTAATAGAAATATTAATTTTCAATTGCATTTACTCTAAATCTAATGAACCAATTTATATATATATAACAAAGAATAAGTATGCATTTATCAAAATTTCACTCAAACTTAAACAATATGTCTTATGAGTTTTAGCTTCCACCTACCCTATGAGCAAATCCTTTTTTAGTGAAATCAAAAAAATAAATGATATTCTTAAGATTCTAGATATGCTATTTTAAGTTTAAAATATTAAATATTAAATTATATGTTAATAAATTTTATTGTTTAAGTTCAAATCAAATTTATTTTCTATAATTAATTAAATTTAAACAAAATTTATAGTGCAATTAAATTAAATTTGAATTTAAATCTTAAATTAAAACCCTTTAGTGAAATCAAACAATAAATAATATTACTAGGATTGAAAATATGTCTATTTTATAATTAATTAAATTTAAATATAATTTAAGTATAATTAAATTAAATTGAATCTAAATCTTATAATTTTTTAAGTCCTATATACAGACTTTTAAAGGTAAATACTTATTATTTTTCTTTTTTAGATTATATATATACATATAATCTAAAAAAGAAAAATAATAAGTATTTACCTTTAAAAGTCTCTATATTCCAATTATCGCTCTTTATTATTCAATAAAATATTTTAATTAAAAATAGCTCACTCCTATAATAAATAAAGCTAAATTTGTAATAATAAAAGAAATAAAATAGAAATTTAAATATCTAAATATAAAATATCCACAAAATAGACCAACAAAGACTCCTCTCCGTCTCTGTTTCTTCTTCTTTGTCAACTTAACATTCTCAAAGTCTCACAACAAAACACCAAGTTGACCACCACCGGAGACGACTGATTCCTGACGTACCCTTTTGCCGCCGGTGCATTTTTCGGGGAGATTTGTCCGATGAAGGCTCAGAAGAAACCGATCCACGCCGTCTCGAGATGGGTCCGGCGACAGCCGCCGAAAGTCAAAACCTTTTTGGCGATGGTGGCGGGTGTCGCGGCTTTGGTCCTCCTTAGGTCCATTGTTCATGAACACGACAACCTCTTCGTGGCTGCTGAGGCTGTCCACTCTATTGGAATCTGCGTCCTTATATACAAGCTCATGAAGGAGAAGACTTGTGCAGGTAATCATAATTGCTGTGAATGAAGCTTTCTATTGGACCCTTTTTGTTTTTTTTTGGCTGTTTTTGTGGCGCAAAGGTTTCGTTTTGTGTGGTGATATGTCGGGTAGTGCGGTGAATTGTGGGAAGTTTTTATTTTCCTTTTTAATGTGGTATGGTCTTTTAAGGATTTAGTTTAGTTAGTAAGATTGCTTTCATTGTTTAATGATGGTTTTGAGTTTGTTGGCTTGCTGGGAGAGGGGTTGTTTAAGAAAGTTGAAATGCTTAGGTTGGAGATGGAAATTAAGATTTGAAAAATGAAAAAAAGATATGAACTTTTTTCCACATGCAGCTTCAAATCTTCTTTCTGTTTGCAATTGTAGGGTTGCAACTGAAAGAGAAAAGAAGGGTTTCTTTTTTTTTTTGGATGAAAACTTCACCAATAACAAAAATCCAATCATGGGAAATATGAAAATCTTCCACAAATGCTACATGATTCTTTATGTGATATGCATTTGTTTTGTGTGCTAGTGCCAAGTGACTTCTTTGCATAGTAAGCTGAATCCATAAATTGCACCATCCACTGAATTTCTAGGTGTTTGCCCGGTGTTCCGATGCTCTGTTTCATTTCAACATTATCTAATATGTTTTGATAAAGAGAAATGACTTTTTCAAGTTAAGATTATTCGCTTTGTAGCTCATGTTACTCATTGTGACTTTAAAACTTCACAGGAAAAATGTTGTTTTCTTTGATATGCAATGCGTCTGTGTCTTAGAACTTTGTTACTTGTTTAGGTTCCTCCAATTAAATTGGAGATTTTTTAGCTGATATTTGTAGTCTATCTGTAGCTTTCATGAATTATTCATCACAGTTTAGTTTGGCTAAATTTAGTACTTTTTGTTTGATGTGCAGGCCTATCACTCAAAACGCAGGAGCTGACAGCTCTTTTCTTAGCCGTCAGGTTATACTGCAGCTTTGTTATGGAATATGATATACACACAGTACTTGATTTGGCCACATTGGCAACAACCTTGTGGGTTATTTATATGATCCGTTTCAAACTACGGTCTAGTTACATGGAGGAGAAAGACAACTTTGCACTACATTATGTGGTATGTACTACTTTTAAAACTCAAGACATTTGATGAGGTGGTGTGGATTCTTCTTGTGAATTTGTTTTTGACCAATCTTTGGTTTATAATTCTTTCAGACAAATGCTTCTGTCAATAGGATCGGAATACGGCTTTCCATCTCTATTAGTAGATTTTGTGCCTATTTGTAAGCCGTAATGCTCAAATTAGATTCCTCCCCATTTCACCTGGCCATTTTATCTTCTTTTTCGACCTCAGTTGTTCACTTATTCATATACCTAGTAACATTGTCTATGTTGTTACATCCTTTTGGGTGGTTTCCTAGTCTATTCACTAGTGTTGTAGTCTTAGCCAATGATGTTAAGGATGATTTCTTTGCTGCTGAGGGATGTTACTTTAATTTTCATATCTTTGACTCCTGTACTTATTTTTTCTTTGCAGGTGGTTCCTTGTGCCATTTTGGCTTTATTGATTCACCCGACGACTATTCATAATGTACTGAACAGGATCTCATGGGCATTCTGTGTCTACCTGGAGACTGTTTCTGTAGTACCGCAGTTGCGGGTTATGCAGAATACCAAGGTATTGGTTTCACATCATGGAAGATACCTGTTCAGGAATTCCTGGAAACTAATTATGTGTTTGGCTGCTTTCAGATTGTTGAGCCATTCACTGCTCATTATGTATTTGCATTGGGTGTTGCAAGGTTCTTAAGTTGTGCTCACTGGGTTCTTCAGGTTTGTTCTTACTGTTGAATATTCAAATCTATGGTTTGATTTGAGGACCTTGTTAGTCGGCATCTTGGAATTCTATCTCCACTTTTAGACAATTGAATGGGAAGGATGGTCAGATCTTTAACTAGTTTGGAGCTAGTTCTATCTACTACGCAATTATTTCTAACCCGATAATAGAAAATGTCAAGATAGGACTTAGATTGTTTTAATGTACATTGCAGTCAACCTCGTGAGACAAGACTGACATTACTTTGTATCTAACCTACCTTGTAGAACTTGCATTTTGGTTCCTGCATCATAATAAGGAACTTTTTATGCTAAAAACAGTTTTGAGGTTGCTTTAAGCATTTTTATCCTATCAGTAATCCTATAAGCATTACCATTTTGTTATCTATATTCTATCATACTAGCTATGTTGTAGGTGCCTTGTCGTGTTTGTGTATTTCTGCCATTGGACTGTGATTCCTGTGTTTGGGTTGAATAAATTGCATGATTATGTACTAATCCTATGTACAAAAACATTCATTTCATGCGTCCATTTCTTGGCGGAAAATGTTACGTTTATTAACAAAATTTTCGGACACATCCCCTATGTTTGAAACATTTTATCGTCTTGTGGTAGCTTCTGCGTGTTCGTTTTATGTTCTCATGTCGGTATAAGGTTGCTCTTTCTTTGGATGTAATGTTTTTCTGTTATTTGTGGTTTTTATGAAATGATTACTCTCACAACTTTCTCTGAATTCAAATTTTCACTTTCTATGAACATTGAACAGGTTTTAGATAGCCGGGGACACTTACTGGTTGCTTTGGGGCATGGATTGTGGCCTTGTATGGTTCTTATCTCAGAAATTGTTCAGACTTTCATCTTAGCAGATTTCTGTTATTATTACGTCAAAAGGTATGTTCATGATTCTGACATCTTGTTGATTCCGAAGAACGCGAAGAATGTTATCCTGCAATTGCTGCTCGTTCTCATTATCATCCTATGTTTGATCTGTAGTGTGTTTGGAGGAAAACTTGTTCTTCGAATTCCTTCCGGAGTGGTGTGACCGGGGAGCCTCTTCCAGTGTTAGTCACAGGCAATGTTACGCTTTTGTTTCTCTGGATTGGGTGCGGTTTTCCATTGCAGTCATGACAACGGAGTTGCTTGTAAAGCTGGGAATACTGGAAAATTGATGAATGTATTTGGAACATAGTTTCAGAACTGAATCAACTGATGCCATCCAAATGCTAATCAGTGTACACTAGTTTCCTACATTTACATTTGGATCAGTTCCTTCTATCTTGGTCAGTTGGTCTAATATGAAAGTTAAAAAGAACTGTTCAACCATGTTAAAGTATACTAAGGTAGCTGTCTTTGAACATTCAAAAGGCCAGTTCAAAGGAACTCAGAACACAATAAAAATGAAGAAGAAGCCAACCACCGTGTTACAGTGACCAATATGCCAGTGGCATCACTTCATAATCACCGAGGATGTGCACAATCATTAAGTAGTATAGATGCAATCTGCTAAAGCAAATAGTTTCAACATGCATTCTCTGGGGCTTTACCCAAAGACTTGTGAAACTATGAACTACGGATGTACTTTCACTAGACATCATAATTCTTCTAACAATCTAAAGTATTACGGAAGAGTTGTTGGTTCATATGACACTTCCTCATATGTGTCTACAAATAAACCCTGAAACAAATATCAATGATTTCAAAGTTCTGATAAAGACTTTCCATTGATGAAATCAACTACTTGGGCGACTGCCTGGTCAAGCGCTGCGGTAACTGCAGCCAAATTCTGCAGAAATTCCTCCGCAGTTGGCTTGTCACCATCCACTATATCAGTCACAGCCTTCAAAAATATTACTGGGACTTTCAAAAGATCAGCAACATAGGCAACAGCTGCTCCCTGAAACATAAATTTCTAGCATGATGACTTGATAAAGCATCTAAATTCTAAGAAAATAGTGATAGAATCTTTAGCCATTGATGCAAGTTATGGCTTATGGATGCACAATAAACTAATGGGATTCCTCCTCTATGTTTATTGGAAAGCAATGATACCATTGACAATTCATCAAAGATGTCATAAAAAGAAAATTTCAGCTTTACCTCCATATCTTTAACGGTAGCATCATTTGCGATTATTGATGATTCATCTTGTGGGGACATATCAAGTGAGTCGCCAGTGGACAATTTACCAATCTGAAATAAGAACATGCATATTAAAAACCATTGAAGGCATCCAGAAAATTTGCAAAGAAATCATGCCAGAGAAAAAAGGACACAACCACCTTTAAATTAAGCTCTTTCAATAGATTAGGTGCTGGGAAGGACTTCTTCAAACCAACCCCATACAGATCAAAAACCTGTAACAAGTAGTTGATTGAAAATTATGCACTGAATACCAGTAAAATCTGGCTTTACGTGACTACTGAAGTAATTCCTTCAAAAAGTATAATGGTGAAATTGATAAACCAAACATCATCCAAGAGTTAGATTATTTATGCCTATTATTGTTTTTTCTTGAGCTTTATGACTCCAAGCAAACAGATTTTTCAAGGATGTTTAGTGATTTTACGCACTACACTAAGTTTTTAGGTTGGAAATGTCGGTATTCTACATAGTTTTTCTCTTTTCTGAAAAAGAACAAGAAAATGAAAAATAAGCAAATCACTCGGCTGTCAACTTTACAACTTAATTTGAGAAAGTTTTTCTCTTTCTGAAAAAGAACAAGAAAATGAAAAATAAGCAAATCACTCGGTTGTCAACTTTACAACTTAATTTGAGAACGACCGATCTGAGTAGAGCAGAACAAAAAAATAACAGTTCAGCTTCCTTTGTCGTGCTAATGAAGTAGGAAGTACCTTATATAAAGTAGGCAATACTTACAGGAATAGGGATTCTTCTGTCGTGAAAAGCAACATCAGACACAAGACAAACATCACCAATAGATGCTCCTTTGGCCTGGAAGTGTGTCAACATTAGTGCCAAAGAGTTTCAAAATGGCATGTATCAGATTCAACATGACATGTATCATTGTGTTGAAGATATCATCAGAAAATATATTCCTACAACTGAGTTCTTTTATTAAACAAAGTAAAAGCTCATTTAGTTACAGGTAACTATTCAAAGAGAAACCAGAACAGAGAGTTAATAAGGTGAATCATAGCACTAAACCTTGAAAGAAAAGATCATCCAATGGCCAAATGGCATTACAAATTCGAAAGTTAAATGAAAATGCGACCATCAATTATATCAGAAGTACGTAATGAAATAGGCAAGAACAAGAACAAGAACAAGAACACACCTTAAAGCCGCCACAAGTTCCTGCATTGATAATCAAATCTGGCTTTAATGATTGAATAGCAGCATAGGTCACAAGAGACGCAGAAACAGTGCCAACACTGTCAACCCCTGAAAAGAAAACAATATGAAGAGAGATTGGAACAGAAAACCACTGGGAACCAAGAATCAAAAGGACAAATTGTATCCCAGTTTCTAAGGATCCCAATAAAGCAAGTAATGGTAACTCATGATCTGAAGTAGAAACTAGGAATTGGTCATCAGAGCACAACACAAGGATGCTTATATAATCTTCAATAAGTATGAAGCTAAGAAACCAACAAGAAAAATTAAAAAATTACCGAAAGTGGGGTCTTTTCCAGGCCAGACTAAGTCAATTTGAAGTTCTTTATAAGTACCATGGTATCGAACCCAAGGAACCCCACTTGGAAACCTGCAACATCATGCTTAGACTATTATTGATCCCAGCCTCCATATATGGAATATTCACAAGCTGAGCCACTTCTCAAGCTTATCAACCATAAAGAAACGGCTCGTGACAAATATATTCCAATAATAAGCCAAAAACAAAGCACAAAATACTAATGAAAAGGACTTTCTTCGGATAATTGATGAAATAAACCATACAAATGAATAGATACTAATGGAAACGAAAATCAAATGTAACTAAGCAGCATTATGATTGATTAGAGAACCACCCAAATGATTTTTAAGGAAAATTTAATAGAAAAAGTACACAAAAGGTTTCAAATTTTGGGAAATGGAAGTTACGAAGAGTCAGTTTCCTCCTTGAGCTCGAACTTGCTCACCACAGGCATCGCTTCCGTTTGCATGGCTGTCACTCAGGGTAAGATTTAAAAAAAAAAAAAGAGTTCAATAAAAAATCTACAGTAAAAACCCAGATAAGAAGACATTTAAACCACAGAAACTGAAGAAAAGTACCGATGATGATGAGAATAGACGAAATTGGGCGGCACTCCTCATCTGATCCAACCATGGCTTCCTCTGCAGCGTCTCCGTTCTCGCCAAGAGGAGCCATCGCCGCTTACTTTGCTCTCTGTCTCTCTCGGTACGTATTTGTTTTGGGTCGTTTGTTTCTCGCGAAAAGCGTTGGCGAGAAAGCAGGGAAACGAAGAAAGACTAAAAGGGACTGTTTGGATAGTTATGTTAAATTTGGGAACAGAACACTATTGTGCATTACGCATATGAGCTTTAACCAAACACGGCCTTGTGGATCCAGTAAAGTCTACTATCACTTAGCTTTTTTTTTTTTTCTCCTAAAGAAAAGATTATTTATTGATATTACATCGAATTCACTACCATTCACTCTGAAATTTTACAATAAAGCCGAGTTTAAAGAGGTTTAATAGTACGCAGTCTTATTTCTATAAATTAGCGAGGTTGTTTCCGATAGACCTAAATACATATGTGACAAAAAAATGATGCAAGTTAAATAATAAATAAATAAAATTGGCATGCTAAATAATTATGTAAATAAAATTACAATAAATATATAAATAAATAAAATATAACTAAATAATAACCAAAGGATAAATACATTTAATTAACCTATTTATGTATTTAAGCATGAAGAAGAAGTTATGAATTATTTATTTTAATAGATTTATATGATTATTTTTAAATGCTTACTAAATAAATTATTAATGAATGTTAATAATTCATATATTGTATTTTAATAATTAAATTATCTCCCTATTTCAAGCTAAATAATTACCATCTAACTATTTTTCAAATATTATTGTCATTTTTTAGTTTAGGAGAAAATTTTTATTTAAATAGAATTTTACATGATTATTCATAACAAATGTTTTGAATTTTGAATAAATGTTTTGAATTTTCTCCTTTTAATAATTTAATAATAAATAAAAATAAAATGAATTTATAAATATCACCACAATAACAACAACCTAGTAAATAATTTTATTTTGAAAGGTTCAGTAATACATAGTCTTACCTCTAACTA
The DNA here is from genome assembly GCA_026413385.1 of Erythroxylum gracilipes. Classification (NCBI taxonomy): domain Eukaryota; kingdom Viridiplantae; phylum Streptophyta; class Magnoliopsida; order Malpighiales; family Erythroxylaceae; genus Erythroxylum; species Erythroxylum gracilipes. The sequence continues at coordinate 36,222,368 of JANZLC010000201.1, read as the reverse complement.
ATAGAGATGATGTTTTCAAATGAAATAAAAATAATATTCAATACTTAATAAAAAATATTAAAAAGTACTACACTAAATAATACGATAAAGAATAAATAACACTATTATTACTACTACTAATAATAATAATAAAGTCAAAAGTCAGTGAACCATAGTGTACAAAGTTCTTTGCTTTGCAAGAGTCGGGAAGAGATATCAATTGTACTAAGTCTTTCTTTTGTATTTTTACAAAGAAACTATTTCTGTGACTCTCGAGCCTAATAATATTATTATTAGGTAAAGTAATACCTTTTAAATTTATAAATATCAATGAAATTATATCTGTGATGAGTGATTTATTTAAAATATGTGATTTATAAGTTATTACGTGAATCTAACGGTCGCTACAAGAAATATATACAATCGCACATTGTAAAAGCTTTTCGTGACATTTAATGTTCATATTTTTTGCAACATTTTTATAAAACGTCCCAGATTTTGTTATATGACGTTTTATGGGTAAAACGTGTCGAAATAGAAATCGTCACATTTTATTCGCCAAACATTGTTTGGTTGTAAAAAATTTCCCTCCTTTTGTTTCCGCCAAAACTGAAAGCAAAACTCGAACACTTGTGTCAAATGAACACGTATTTTTATATGTGCGTAAATGTTCAGTTTTGTTTGGTATAAGAGAGAAAATGGAGACCACGAAATCAGCACCGACAGGATGCTACAAGGGTGGGTGTCCAGGTCACTGGTCTCGTGAATGCCCTAATTCAAACCCCAACTCCAATCCCAATCCCAATCCCAATCATACCGCCAGTTTTTCTTCAAACAAATTCAACACTGAAATTCCTAAATTTGTCACCGTCGATGAGCCCAAGAAAGTGCCAAGAACCAGATGAGAATGCATTATAGGTTATAGACATAGCGTTGTCTTCCTCCTCACATCGCAACACACAAATTTAACTTATTACTATTTAATTAATTCGAAGCATTAGCTTTGTTGCAGATGATCAAGGAGGACAAGAGGATGTGGTGTCGCCTGAAGACAGGTGGAGCTGGGACCCCCACCTCTGCCGTTGAGAGCGTCGTCTCCACGTCCGGTGGATGGAGAAGCTAACGAGAATGGAGGGTTGGCGGTGGAGAAGTTGAAGAAGAAGGCAATCGGGGCGAGGCTGTGGATAAGGTTTGATAGGTTTGGGAATTCAGAGCCTGTGGAATGTGACAAAAGCACTATTATTAAGCGTGTTCATTGATTTATGGTTTTTAAGAAACTGAAGTGTGAAATGTTTATTGTACAAAAGCCCTTTGTCCGCATCTTATTATTTTCCCATACAATTTTCAAGCCTATAAAGAGGTAGTTTATAGATTTGAGAATTTCAATTTCCGCATTTGAATTTTTCATTGAGAAAAGAACATATGGATGCTGATTATTATGTTCTCAAGTCCAGGGCCTTATATTTTGTTACCTTGTCAGGTTGCTGATCAGTTTTATGATATATTACACAAGCACTGCAATAAAGTACAGGTATGTTCCTGGAAGCATTATTTTAATGTAATTGCATCCCATTGATCACATTGTTTTGCCAGTTAGTGTCTCTGATTATAGTTATCAGTCAGTGTTTGTTCCTTCTTCATTGTTGTCTTAATTAGCCATATTGATGACTGGAAAACAAGTTAGTGATAGTGAAGATTCCTTATTTTCTATCTAGTAAATTCTGATCAGTGTTTTGCTCATCATTCTTAATTGAACATGTTGTAAAGACTAGCATAATGATTTTTCTGTCAAGACTAGCATAATGTTTATAATTCTGATCTTGCGCATTTTTTTTCCCAATTGACTATGCTTATCTTGAGTTGGATGCAAAACTCTCTTTTTTACATGATACCTGTTGATTTCATGACAATAGAAGAATTTTAAAATTGTTTTCCTTTCTAGATGTTGAGGTTCCCAGCGTCAACAGAAATTTAGGCCAAT
>JANZLC010000201.1:36205428-36220308 GCA_026413385.1 Erythroxylum gracilipes | reverse complement strand
AATTGCAATTAAATAATATATTTAGGGATGAATTTTTTGTGATACATGAATAATTATTAAAATTAATGATATGCTAACAAAATTGAAGAATTATTAATTAAAAAAAATTTATAAATAATATTGAATAGATATTAAACAAGTAAGATTAAAAATTGTAATTAAAAATAATTATTAAAATTAAAATTATTAAATTAATATGTTTTCAAAAATTGGAAAAATAATAAATAAAACAAATAAAACGTTACGGAAGAAACGTCGCAGAAGACATTTTGTGACGTTTTTTAAAACTTTCTAAAAACGTCGCGGAAGACATTCTGTGACGTTTCTAAAAACGTCGCGGAAGACATTTTGTGACGTTTTTTAAAAACGTCGCAGATTGTCCACATTTTTTGTGACGTTTTACAAAACGTCGCAAAATGTCGGTATTTTTCGCGACGTTTTATAAAAGACGTCACGGAAAACTTTTGCCTACACTACATTCCGCGACGTCTATTGTGACGTTTTTTAAAACGTCGCAAATTCTCTTCTGCGACGTTTTTAGGACCTTTTGCGACGTTTTTAAAACGACGCAAATTGGCTTATTTTCTTGTAGTGGGTTTATTTATTGTATACCTAAATAATAATGTTTTCTTATTAATTTTATTTCTACAATTCAGCAAAGTCTTTTGGTACATACTCAAAGGAAATTGTCTAACTATAAACTTAAACTTGGGGCTGTTGTCTCCTTTAGAAAAAGGACTAAGATACTCAGGAATCCAATGCCTGTCAGTGTTCTGTGGGTGTCTCCTGACAATCCACTTCATTGCTAGTTCTGGCAGCTAATTCAACTATGTGCTTACAATGATCAAAGCAGAACTGGCATGAAATTCTTCTCCAGGATGTTAGAAGAATTTGGGATTCCTGAAACAAGATTTTTCTTCACCAGATTCCTTACAGTTTGTGGATAGGAAAGGGTAACTTCTGCAGAAACATGTGCAGCTTCAAACTTCTGTCACTTTCATACCTAATTAAAAAAATTTCAATAAGTTGGGTACAAATTGTATCCTGGATAACAAGGATATGTTCAGGTTATGTATCAAATCCTGATGAGAAGTGTTTGAAAGGTCCAACAGACTAGCAGGAAAAGGGAAAGATGCTGAAGAGGTCTTATCCTGGAGCTGTCATTAGGGAGAGCGGGAAAAGTGTCTGGAAGAGGCATTGCACACTCCTCCCCACTGAAATATATTCTGCGAGGCATTGCCCATCCGTTCCTTAAGGTGAATGTTCGTAAGTCCTTTTCGATTAGTATATCGGTGGTGACTGATCCGGCTTGCTCATTGCTAACTTGTACCAATACATCAGTAACATAAGGTAATCCCCAGAAAAGAGCAACCTCATCTGTGAAAATTGACAGGCCTTTAACTGATATGATTGAACAGGAAGATTCTAATGGTCCACAACGTAATACGAGGAAAATTCCTTTTGATTTCAGGTCTTAATCATGTACCTGAATAGCCAGCAGATGGAAGCATTGTATTACTGAAGCTGTACACAGTTGTGTTCTTCCTGAAACCTGGATGTTGTATCAGTAAATTCCAATCAGAGTAGTTCCTAACATAGTTGTAGTTAGAGATTGTCACTTTCACCCTCCAATGATCCACATAATTGGTCTTAACATGCCAGTGGACTCTAACTGGACACATATGATCACTGCATTCCACAATGTCTGACTCTTTCCCATCCCTGATATACCAGAGACACACATAATAAGAATCATAATATTTAGATTAGCAGATAAACCAGCGCTTCTCCCAATAAGCGTGTTTTGATCCTGTAGTTTTTGTGATCGAGATGCAGAACAAACCTTATACATTGGCCTGACAATTGTCCTGGTCCTTTACATCCACAGCCGCACTTAGGACATGAAGTAACTTTCGGATTATAGAATGTCGAGAGTGAGACGCAACAAATAGGAGTTACACTAGCCAAAAAGCTAGAGTAAGTGCAGGTTGATTTCCAGGTTCCTGACAGAAACATGATGCATCTAATCAGATGAAAATTTGTGTGAATAAGACTTAAAACTCTCTGACAATGAAGGAAACACACATGGAGTACTTACTAAAAACCTGGATTTCTCTTCTACCCCCTATATCTGAAGACTTGGTGGGATCAGCATCTGAAACCTGACTACAGGTGTAACCGGGACCTGGTGCCAATAATGTAAGGTTGGCAGGTGGGTAGCCAGTGGAATTGGGCTCCAAGTTCCCAACTGTCATTTCAAAGACGGAGTAAGATCTCTTCGGATCAATGGCATAGCCAGAGATCAGGCCACCACGGCAGCAGTTTTCCGACATGTTTTGAGGCGAGGTATATGGCGTGAGATCAGCAATAACAGGGTTTGTCTTGCAAGAATGTGGGATTCGGTACTTGAAGGATGAGCAGTCCCCTTGTACAGTGGCAAATGCACCAGACATTGTCCAGATAACCTCACCCTTTGTCCACGCCCATCCCAAGCTCCAACCCGGACTCTTGATGTGCCGATACTGATAGTAGTTTTGGATGGTTGCCCTTGCCTGAAAGAAAATTCCAACTTAGAACGCTAGACTCCTGACAGGAACCATCTCAAATCTGAATTTTCTTGAACTCAGGAATTTGATTAACATGGTAACATAAGAACTTCTGTGATCTAAAATATAGGCTGAAAACTCCTGGAATTTCTTCAGGTATCATGACAACTCGTGGAATTTCTAGTAAAGCAAAGCTTCGACTCACCACATATCCATCATTTGTCCAATCATGGATATCGAAAGTAATTGTGATGTTTCCATCAGGATCCAAAGGGTCGTAACAATCTGCAGAAGTTACAAAAACTGCGAGTCAGCCAAAAGGGTAAACAAATTCTACTCCTGATCTGTGAAACTGAAGAAGCAAATATGGATGAAGAGTGGTTGCCTGAAAAAATGCAGAGAGAAATTAACAGTACAAAGGACGATAATAGCTTCATCTTTCTTGGAGATGGAGGAATGGGATAGATTCAGGTTGGTTACCATATTCTGAACCTGAATTTTGCACGGTTTGAACAAGAAAAGGAAGGCTCTCCACCAACTTCAAGGTTCAGTTACCATCAGAGTTCACCTACGTACAACAATAAAGCTGCCAAGAAGCACTAATCATTGTCGGTAATATCAACTCGGCATATCCTGACAAGTTGGAACTCCAAAGAAATCAGGTCTTAAAAGATGCTTCAGAATGCGGATAAACCTACAGCAACATCAGTCTTTTGGACACTATCAATTTCTTCCTACAATTCCAACGATAATCGAAGTCGTCATAAATCATCAATATAAAATTTTTAACTTTTTTCAAGAACATGTTGAACAGTACAGGTGAAATATCCTGAGCTCATGCTTTATGTTCCTTCCTGGAGTTATTCTGTTACTTAGAACATGTTGAACTTTGTTTATCAAAGAATGTTACGTACCAAATTCATCAGACTGATCCAACTACAAATCTCTAAACTTTAAGGTCTTAAACTTCATAATTGATCAAGAGTAGAGTTACATTAAACAATGTTTTAAAAATGGACTAGAAGTTAAACTATTATCATAAAATCATTTAAAAATTAAATTAAATTAAAAATTTTGAAATATGATCAAAGAAAAATGTCTTTATTCATCTAAAAATTTAAAATTTAATTTTAAAAAACAGAATATTAGAAGAAAATTAATTGATTTATTTTGATTTAAATTGTTAGTTTATGAAATTGATTGATTAATTAATAAACGTGTCAGTTTTTATCAATAAGCGTTATTAAAAAGAATCAAACTAGATAATTAAAACCGAACCAAAAAGTCAATCGGTTTAAAACTTTCATCATTGAACTAAACAAACCGGTTGATTTATTTTAATCATTGACATTAAATTTGTAAACACTAAATGAATCGAGTATGTCTTGTAATTTTGAAGTATTAATTAGTAAATTGATTTAATTAAGATACGTCATTTACATATTATTATATATGTCTATCATTAAACGGTTTGGGCAGTTTATCCATTAAAATCTTGAATTGACCAACTTTTTCATTTTATTTTTAACTTCCCAGTTCGATTTATTTTAATAACCTTTGATGTTAAAAATTGATAAGTCAATTTTTGTAAACTAGTCGATTTTTATAAATTAATTAATTTTATTTAAAAGTCTATTTTTAATTAAACTATAAATTAAGGACATACTCATTCAATCTTATTTCAAATTCTTCAATTTTATTCAATATTTAACTAGTTTTATGAAAGTCTAATACTGGTCGAATCTTTTAAATCTTAAATTTCTTATTTTATCGGTTTCAGTTTGAATTTTAAAACATTGATATATACATATTTCTTGAAAAATATTACACTCTTTAATACATGCTTACAATATGGTCAAGAGTCCTGGCTTCCATTGATAATCACCAACTTGAGTTTCTCTTTTGATATATATATTAACACGCACAATTGATATATCTAATTTGCATGTTATTATAAAGTGTTAAATTTTTATTTAATGGACATTTAAATTACAATAATTGTGGATTCATGTATTTAAAAAAACAATATTACTTTATTATCTGGAATTGACCACCCAAAAGGGAGGAACTGAAGTATGAACATCGATAAGAAAGGGAAAGGATGTGAGAAGGGTTAGATTTGATGATTTCACTTATTTGCACGGCCAACTTTTTGAACTTTTGCTTTGTTTTGTAATTCGCTTGAGCCAAGTTTTAATTAATAACTATCAACATTAGTATATTTAAATAAGTTATTAATTATAAGTTTGTCGAATATGAAACCACATTAAAAAAATAGTAAAAGAGATATTATTTTATTTGACATAAATGTAATTATTTCTATCAAGATACCAATCATTTTCCACATAATGAGTATAAATAGTAGGTTTTGATTAAAAAATCAACTGGTTCGAACGGTTCAATTTTAAAAATCTTAAATCGGCTAGTTTTTCATTTTGATGTTTAACTTTTCGATTTATTTTACTTTAATAACTTTTGTTGTTAAAAATATATCAGTTTATTAATTAATCGGTAGATTTTTTACAAACTAATCAATTTTTATAAACCAAAATTAATTAATTAATTTTCATTTAATAATCTTCCTTTTTAATTAAACTATAAATTAAAAGTAGCCTCCTTCAATTTTATTTCAAATTCTTCAACTTTATTCAATCTTTAACCGATTTTATAACGATTTAATATCAATCAAATTTTTTGAAATTTAAACCTCTTATCTTATCAATTTATTTTTTGGTTCGATTTTTAAAATATTAAGATTAGGCTGAAGGTAAAATAGCCTAGCTTAGCGATCATTGCCTGTAAACGACTCTTATGGTCAAAAGAGTCGTTTTGCTAATAGAGAATTGAATCTTTCAAACTTTTGATTTGAATTTCAGATCCATCCACCACACTCAATTTCAACTTGAATCTAACTTGATAGTTTTAACAAATAAATTAGATTAAACCAATAATGTTGGATATTTTGTTTTGTTTTCTTCGTGCATTTTAGAAATTTCCTACCATACATTAAAATAATTATTTAATGAATTTAGTTATTCCCAAATATCTCTATCATTTAGCTGGAACTGATCTGCTATTCCCTTTATTCTGTGCCACCATGTACTCAAACCATCTCAGTCTTTCGTTACAATAAAATGAATGTGTATGATTGCTTTGGAACAGAGGACACATAAATGAGGGTAGAGACGATCTTCCTCCCATTTAGCTATGCCTTAAAATCATTATTACAAAAAAGAGAAAAAAAAACCTTCTATTTGAATTTTTTGATCTTATACTATTTAACTCGGGTTTAATTCAACCCGAAATTCAATTAAATTCAAACTATTTGACCTAAACACAACCTCTGAAGATTCCGGTAAAATGAATAAATGATATTATTTTAGCCTATTATTTTTTGTTGTTAAATAAAACACATTTATTTAAATTAATCAATTCAAATTCAATATGCAAATTTAACTCGAGTTAAATCCCAATCTAACCTTGACCATTAGCCAGTCTAATATACCAAAAAAAGAAAAAAAAGATTATTCAGTAGTTATTAGTATTTATCAGTCATTATTATTTGAACAAGTTAGTAACCACTTTTAGAGAGAAGAAAAGATGTATATATTAGTCATTAACTCAGTTATGGGTATATATACATTAACAGAGTAATGTAAAAGACTCATCACTCAACCAACCGAACAACTACACTACCAACTATCAACTAACTAACTATACAGCTACTAACTATACAACTCATTACTTTCACACTCCCCCCTCAAGTTGGAGATGGATAAGAAACCAATCCCAACTTCACATTAATATTGTTGAACTGAGGAGTTGCCAATGATTTAGTAAAAACATCAGCAACTTACTCATGTGTTGAAACATAACGTGGAGTAATAAACCCTTCCTTAAACTTGTTGCGTACTATATGGCAATCAATCTCTAGGTGTTTAGTCCTCTCATGAAATACGGGATTAGTTGTGATCTGAAGAGCAGACTGGTTATCACACCAGAGATCAATCGGAAGTGGAATTGTTACCCTAAAATCCTTGGCCAAATAAGCAAGCCATTAAAGCTCACAAACGGCTATACCCATGCTCCTATACTTGGCTTCACAACTAGATCTGGAAACAGTATTTTGTTTCTTACTCTTCCAGCTAATCAAGGAGCTAACCAGGAAAACACAATATCCACTCACAGACTTCCTAGATATGGGGCAAGATGCCCAATCACTATCACAATAACATGATAACTGCATACTACTTTGACTGCTATAAAACTATCCTTTCTTTGTAGTTCCAGCAAGAAAACACAAGACATGCATAACCCCATCCTAGTGAGCTTGCGTAGGAGAAACCACAAACTAACTGAGTTGTTGTATACTGAAAGTTATGTCAGGTCTGGTCATGTTTAGATAAAGTAACCTTCCAACTACCCTCTTATACCTGTCCGCATCCTAGAGTAGCTCACTGTTCTCATCAAACTTATGATTTCTAGGCAGTGGAGTGACAGTAGCTTTAGAGTCAACAAGTCCACAATCAACTAAAATGTCCTTGAGATATTTCTTTTGAGAAAGAAAAGTACCTGCAAGAGTTCTAATTATCTCGATACTAAGGAAATACTTAACATTTCCCAAATCCATGATGGTGAAAATGGAATGGAGAAATTTCATCACAACAACTATTTCTTCTTCACAATTCCCTCCAATTAATACATCATCAACATATACCAAGAGAGCAATAAAACCATGTTTATTCTCTATAGTAAACAAGCAGTGATCATTTACGAACTGAGAAAGACCATAGTATAGAATTCGAGTAGTGAATTCAGAGTTCCATTCCCTAGATGCTTGTTTCAACCCATACAAGGACCTTTTTAATCTACACACCTCTCCATGTCCAGCTTTGGTGTAACCTTCTGGTGGAGTCAAGTAAACCTCCTCCTTCAAATATCCATGCAAGAATGCATTATTGATATCCAGTTGATAAACAAACCAATGTTGCAAAGTTGCTAGAGCAAGATATGTCCTCACCGTTACTAATTTAGCAATATGTGAAAAACTACCAAAGAAATTAATACCTGCTGTTTGATTGTACCCTTTTGCCACCAATCTAGCCTTATATCTCTCCACATTTCCATTAGAGTTGAAGTTTACCTTGAAAACTCATTTTGATCCTATTGCCTTCTTTCCTCATAACTCCTTCAAGAGCTGATAACTCCTTGCTCATAGCCTCTATCAATTCTTCATATTGTACAACATGTTTATAAGACTGAGGTTCTACAATTCTACTAACGTTATCCATAAAATTTGTATGAGTAAGAGAAACATCATAAACAACATCAGAATCCTGTGAAATACTGCAAGTCACATAATCTTGCATCCATATTGGTGATCTTCGTTGTCTTGAACACATTCTGAGTTATGGTGTAGGTACAATATTTTCATGCACATTCTTAACCACTCCTTCTGATTCATGTGCTGCATGATCTAGACCAACATCTTCTGCTAAATTTGCAAGATCTTTAATAACTCGTCATTCCCTAGCCTCCTTTGCACTAGAAATGCCTTCAATAGATGTACTCATCCCCAAATCATTACACTCAACATCATTCAAATTCCAAACTGGATTTGAAATGTCAGCAGTTACATTATGTCTGCTCTACTCTTCCTCAGCAAAAGGAAACGCTTTCTCATAAAATACCATATCCCTTGAACTAAACACCATATGAGTTTCTAAGTCATACACTTTGTATGCCTTCTATCCTACAGCATATCCCACCATTACACATTTGGTTGCCTTTGCTTCTAGTTTATCTTTCCTTGGAGCTGTGTTTGTAGCATAACGCAAACATCCAAAAATTTTCAACCTTTCATAATCTGGTACCTTGTGATACAGCAACTCAAAAGGAGACTTCCAATCAAGAATAGCAGTCGGTAACCGGTTAATGATACATGCTGCAACTAAAATTGCCTCTCCCCAAAATCTTTTAGGCATCTTTGCTTGAAACAACAATGGTCTTGCAATCTGCAACAAATGCTTATGCTTCCTCTCCATAACTCCATTCTGCTATGGAATATATGAATACGTACGTTGGTGAATGATGCCCTTTGCAACAAAAAAACTGCTACAATTGTCATTAACAAATTCTGTCCCATTATCCGATCTCACTTTCTTGACTTTAACATCAAATTGTTTTTCTACCATATTGACAAAGCCTTGCAATGCCTCAGGTACCTGGGACTTATACTTCAGCAAAACACTCCAAGTTGCCCTGCTAAAGTCATCAACAATAGTTAAAATGTAATGACAAGAAGTAAGACTTACCTGTTTATATGGACCACATATATCAACATGTAAGAGTTCCATCACTTGTTTTGTATGAACAACACTGACTAGAAAAGGAAGTCTCTGTTGCTTTTCTAAGTGGCATATATCATAAGGATCATACAACTCCTTTGTATCAATACAATCAATATGTTTCAATACTGTGAATGAAGCATGGCGAAGTCTTGAATGCCAAAGTGCAGCATTTTCATTCATTATGGACCGAGAAATACAAGAATTGGAAAGGACATTTTTGGAGTAAAAAGTACTATCAACTCTACTCACTGATATGGTGTCTATACAAGCTTTCATATAGCTATTTATTACAGATGAATCAAAGGATTTGGAAGTAAGTATATACAGGGTTCCTACCACTTCTCCCACAGCAATGATGCTGCTACTCTTCAAGTCCTGTATTATACAGTGTGAAGGAAAGAAAGTCAGGTAAGTATCAACATTTTTGGCAAGTTTATTGACGGATAAAAGGTTGAACTTGAATGAGGGTAGGTACAGAACATTCTCAAGAGTTAGTTTGGGGTTTAAGACTACATGGCTAACATGACTGACCATGGTAGTACAAAAATCAGGTAATTGAACTAGCACAGGACTCTTAAGTTTTCTTCTTTATCTCATAAGTTCAACATCATAACACACATGATTCAACACCCTTGTATCTACTATCTAAACATTCCTACCATATAAGTTCAAATCATGTAATGTTGTGCATTTAGAAACAACATTACCTACAAAAGAAAAGCTTGCAAACTCTCCTCCTATTCCTCTAGAAGCTGGCACCTTTCCTTGCACAAGCTTAGCCAAGTCTTGCTGCAGCATTTGCATCTACATCATCAAGCTTCCAAGATCTCTTCCTTCGGAACAAGTTTGAGCATCAAAAGGTGTATTAGTAATTTCGGCAACCAAGTTAGCATTGGCCTTTTTGAAACCTATGCCTTTCTTCTTTTTCAACTCTTCGTACCACTCTGGATACCCATGAAGCCTAAAACATGTATCTTTCGTGTGTCCCATATTATGGAAATGCTCACACTGCCTATCAGATTTTTTTTCCAAAATCCTTCTTTTTGTTTCCGGATCTATCATCTCCTCCCTTAGAGCTATAAGCCTTAGCAAGCAAGGCTGTATTTGCACTTTCAGTAGAGAACGTCAAGTTCACTTCTCTTTGACTCTCCACCCTCAACACCATACTATAGGCTTTGTCGATGTCAGGTGCTGGATCTAAGTTCAAGATCTGACTCCTAACGTTATCAAATATTTTGTTCAAACCCATGAGAAATTGCAGCAACTTAGAAGCATCTGCGCTTTCCTTGAGTTTGGCTGTCATTCTTTGACAACAAATACACCCAATACATTCACAAGTAGGCAGAGGCATGAACCTGTCAAATTCATCCTAACATTGATTGAGCTTATTAAAATATTGCGTAACCGAATTATTTTCCTGTTCGGTAGTACTCATTTCCCTCTGCACTTGATATATTTGTGGTGTATTACACACCCCAAATTATTTCTCCAAAACCTCTTATAGATGCTTGGCACTACGAGAATATACAAAACTATCACCGAGATCCTTAGAGATAGAATTTTGAAGCCAAGATTTGATCATCGAATCCACTCTCTTTCACTTCCTATGCTGAACAGAATCTGTAGGTAGCTTCAACGTTCCATCTATGAAGCAAAGCTTATCCTTAGCCTCAAGAGAGGTTCTAATAGTCATGCTCTAGCTAAAATAGTTAGAACCAGTCAATGGTGTCGTCACAAGCGCCATGCCTAGATGATCAGAGGCGTGCAAGAAATACGGATCATCCTCCATACTTGCTGTAGGTCGAATACGAAACTCTTCTCTATCCGCCATTATCAAGCTAGCCACCAACAATCAAGATCGTTGCCCTTTAAAATCAAGAACCGTATTGCTCTAATACCATGAACAAGTTGGTAACTGCTTTTAAAGAGAAGAAAAGATGTATATATTATTCATTAACTCAGTTTCGGGTATATATACATTCACAAAGTAATGTAAAAGACTCATCACTCAACTAATAGAACAACTACACTACCATTTGTCAACTAACTAACTATATAGCTACTAACTATACAACTCATTACTTTCACATTATTAAATAAATAAACTTTTATTTTATATAAATATTAATCTTTTTACTATTTATGATAATAATAACCACTCATTAGTAGCCACTATATAACACAACCAAGTTTTTATTCCAAAAAGAAAAACAAATATGCAAAACCTAGGCTTTGGTTTTGTTTTCTTGTGGATTTAATCATTTTGGAACATATAAAAATTGCTAAATCGATTCATTATGTCACGATTTTCTACATTAATAATGGGTACATTTTTTTTTATTATTTCACTTTTGGGTTTTAGTGGTTTTGGCTTATTGATCATTTTAAGTACCTCAATCATGAAGAGGGAATAAACTTTGTTACTCAAATGGATCAAAGAATATGTATGGAATTCATTGTCTTAGGTAGGATTTCTCAATGATTCTATAGTTTTTGTTAGAATATACCAATTTATATTCGAATAAAAACCTTAATTTATGAGATAATTAGATCAAGAAATGATTATTTATTCCAAAACCAAAAGTTGTCATCTGATTACAGGACTTAGAGGAGTACTCGATGTGTCATAAACAAGATTACGTTTTGTTGCTTTTTCAGATCATAATCTCAAATTGAATACTAAACCCTATAAATGTCGAGTTTAATATGTTCCACTCCAATATCCATGAAGCTCAACTAGAACCAGAAAGGTCTTTAGAGCAGCCATGGCTTCCTCAACCGATCTTCCTGATGTTGATCACTCACCATTCTCAAAGCTTTACCCCGCCGTGTTTCTCTTAACCATTGGTGGCCGTGAATTCAGGACATCGGAGGCAAGCCAATTCCACATTATTTCATTTATAGGTTTCATTCATACCAGTAGGACTTGAATTCTTGATGTAGAAAAGTTAGAGAACAACCACTTTTCCATTTCTATATAGTGCATTAACTTCAATCTCAATTTCGTTATAGATTATCGACATGGATTCGTAACACTGCTTCGTCGTTTCAGATGTGGAGGGCAGCATTCACTGAGCTAGTAGCTACAGCTTGCTTGTTATTCACAGTTACCATCTCCATAATCTCGTGTTTAGAATCAAACGTGAGCGAACCAAAGCTTCTCGTCCCATTCGCTGTCTTCATTGTCGCATTCCTACTACTCTTAACAACAATTCCCTTATCTGGAGGCCACATGAGTCCAGTGTTCACTCTCGTTGCAGCTCTCAGAGGTCTCGTAACCCCAGTGAGAGCTCTTTTCTATGTCTTGGCACAATGTACAGGCTCCATACTTGCTTATGCGATGATCAAGAGTGTAATAAACAAGAGCTATGAAGAGAAGTACTGGTTGGGTGGTTGTGTCGTTGATGGAAATGGGAAAGGAGTGAGTCCATGGACTGCGTTTATGATGGAGTTCTCATGCACGTTCATGGTTCTCTTCGTGGCAGTGACAGTGGGGTTTGATAAGAGAAGAAGTGAAGAGCTGGGACTCAAAACGGTATGTGCTGTTTTGGCAGGGACTATGGGGGTTGCGTTTTACGTGTCCATGACCGTGACAGGAACCCCCGGGTACGGCGGAGTGGGGTTGAACCCTGCAAGGTGTTTAGGACCGGCGTTGTTGGTAGGCGGTCGATTGTGGTATGGTTATTGGGTGTTTTGGGTTGGACCTGGTTTAGCTTGTATTGTTTATCATGGAGTCACCCTGCTTCTTCCTAGAGAGCTTGTGGTGGTTGACAATGGTGGTAATGAAAATGGCGGAGCCAGTGGATCTGATAACAGCCCATCTTCTCAAATTTTTGAGTTCTAATTATATCATATAAACTTAGCTTTTTGTTATCTAATAAAAGGATAAGTTTATGTGATATAATTACAACTGAAAATTTTGTGAAGATGTGCTGTTATCAGATCCACTGGCTCCGCCATTTTCATTACCACCATTGTCGATAGATGACATCATGTACAATATGATAATTTAGTTTAAATTGAATTCGCATACATTATACAGAAATTCACATCAAAAAAATAATACACTATACTATAGTTTCAATATTTTTCAGCTTTTTCTTTCCTTTTCCGGGACAAAACACTTACCTGGACATTCACATTATCTAAAGATAAATAAAAATAGACAAGCAATTTATATTAATAAAAAAACGATATTACAAACTTTGAGCTCTCTACCTTTCACTCTCTCTTATTCTCTTTTCACTCTGCTTTTTTTATCAAATATATATTGCTACTTGTTTTCTAATAGCTTGTCTATTTTTATTTTTTTCCTAACAAGTGACATTAGAGTCAAGTTTGTGACTACGTTTTAAAGACGTGAAAAAATGGCCAATATAATTCAGCATCAAATTTCAAAATTGATGAAGACAAATCATGAAAACTGAGGCATCCTCTTGGATATAGTTGTCACGGATAACTTAATAGTATTTGATAGCCATTCTTTTGTTATGTTATTTTTCTCTTCTTACTTGTAACTTGTATATAAACTACAGTCATTTTATCAATAATACAAGTTTCATTTTTACCCTAAACATAATTTCTACATGGTATCAAAGCATTTTTTCCCCTCCCTCCAAACACTATGCCTCTGTTTCTTCACTTTCTTGCTTGCCAAACACCCTGATTTTTCATAGCAACTGAAGATCCTACTCAACCTTTCAGTGCTTATTACCTTCATCCGAATGAGAATCCTTCTTTAGTTCTTGTTTCTCCAGCTTTATCGAGCTCCAACTATCACTCCTGGGCTCGTGCCATGAAAATGGCTCTTTCGTCCAAAAACAAACTCAAGTTTGTTGATGGATCGATTAAAGCGCCGCCGGTCACTGATTCTTTGTTCTCGGCCTGGGAACGCTGCAACAATATGGTTATTTCTTGGTTGCATCACTCTGTTTCTCCGTCTATCAAGACTAGCATTCTTTGGATTGATCTTGCTTCTGAGATCTGGCGTGATCTCCATGAACGATTTTCTCAAGGAGATGTGTTTCGCATTTCAGATCTGCAAGACGAGATTTCTGGTTTCAAACAAGAAGATCGCTCTGTTACTGATTATTTCACAGAGTTGAAGATTCTTTGGGATGAATTGATGCTTTTCCGGCCTGTTCCATCGTGTTCTTGCCGTATTCCTTGCTCCTGTGGTGCAGTGGCTACTTTCCAGAAATATCAGAATAATGACTATGTGATTCGCTTCCTTAAAGGTTTACATGATCGATTTTCTGGTGTTAGATCTCAAATCATGTTAATGGAGCCCTTGCCTACCATTAACAAGGCTTTCTCCTTGGTTATTCAACAAGAACGGCAGTTGACGGCTGGATCTTCTCAGGTATTTGTTAGCAATACTGTTAGACATTCCTCTCGTTCTTCCACTGACTCTCAGAACTCCTCTAAGAAGACTCAGTCTCGTTCCTCTGTTGATACTCGTCACTGCACTTTCTGTGGTAAATCACGGCATACGGTTGATACATGTTATGAGAAACATGGATATCCACCTGGTTATAAGTCTCGCGGTCCGACTTCTCGTGCACACAATGTGTTTGATGATAGTGTTGCACATTCTATAAATTCATCTCAATCTACTGCAGGTTTATCCAATGATCCCTGTGTTAGTCTGACACAAGATCAGTTACAGCAGCTGTTGGCGTTGCTTCCTTCCTCTAAACCACAGTCCTCGTTACACATTACCAACCAAGTACTCACTGAACCTTTACCATCTTTGCACCAAACTGCTTCTACAGGTACTTCCTTTTCTTTTCATTCCCATCATTGGATTGTTGACACTGGTGCGACTGATCATATTACTCATTCTTTATCTATGTTTGCCTCTTATACACATATCAATCCTGTGCATATCACTCTTCCTAATGGTACTAAAGTTTGTGCTCAATTCTCGGGCACAGTTATTTTTAGTAACCATTTTTACCTCACCAATGTCCTTTATATTCCAC
>JANZLC010000201.1:36190982-36201602 GCA_026413385.1 Erythroxylum gracilipes | reverse complement strand
TGATGTTCAATGCCTAAGAAACTACAAAGTTGGATCCAAAATCTAGAAGATGCATTTTCTTAGGGTATGCTGAAGGTATAAAGCGGTATCATCTATAAGATTCCACTTCCCACAAGATTGTTATCAGCAGAGACGTTATCTTAATGGAAGATAAAGATTAAGAGTAAGCAGAAAATGTTAGTACTGTACAAGAGAATTCAGAAACTATAACACTACAAGTGGATAGGGAAGTTGATCAAAATGATTCTTTTAAAGCTGAACCAGATCAAAATGATGTTTTAGATACTCGGAGACCAACTCGCATAAGAAGAGCACTGAGCTAGCACTCATATGAAGAGCTATCAACTCTTTAAGAAGCAATGAATAGCTTAGATGCATCTCAGTAGATGGCAATAATGCAAGAAGAATTTGAAGCTCTACATAAAAAAAAACACAGGGGAGCTGGTATCACTATCACGAGAAAGAAAGCCTATTGAAAATAAATGAGTTTACAAGATCAAGCGAGTGGTGACAATCAAATAGAGCGATATCGTGCTAGATTGGTGGTAAAAGGATATGATGAGAAAGAATGTATTAATTTTAACAAAAATTTCTCCTGTAGTTCGACTCACTACAGTTCGTGTAGTTCTAACAATGTGTGCTATATTTGATTACATCTTGAGCAATTAGATGTGAAAACTGCAATTCTTCATGGAGATCTTGAAGAAGAAATTTATACTCTCCAACTAGAAGGTTTTGAAGAAAAAAGGAAAGAGAACTTGGTTTACAGGTTGAACAAATCTCTATATGATTTAAAGTAGGCGCCGAGGTGTTGTTATAAGAGATTTGATTACTTCATCATGAGCCTTGGATACAACAGACTGAATATAGACCCTTGTGTATATTTCAAGAGGTTTGAGAAAGATGATTTTATAGTCTTACTGTTGAATGTAGATATGTTGGTAGTAGGCTTCAATAATGATCGTATCAAAGAATTAACGGCACAGTTGGCTAGGGAATTTGAAATGAAAGACTTGGGATCAGCAAACAAGATTATAGGGATGCAAATTCACCAAGACAGAAATAATAAGAAGATCTGGCTTTCTCAAAAGAATTATTTGAAGAAGATCTAGCGGCGATTCAACATGCAAAATTGTAAGTCAATTTATACCCCACTTCCTGTTAATTTCAAGTTATACTCAAGTATGAGTCCTAGCAATGAAGAAGAGAGGATGAAGATGTCTCGAGTACTGTATGCAACTGCAGTGGGAAGCTTAATATTTGCTATAATTTGTACAAGACCAAACATTGCACATGTAGTGAGAGTAGTTAGTAGATACATAGCGAATCCTGGTCGAGAGCATTTGAATACTGTTAAGAGGATACTCAGATATATTAAAGGAACCTCAGATGTTGCATTATGTTATGAAGGATCAGATTTTATTGTCAAAAGATATGTTGATGCTAATTATGCAGACGATTTTGATAAAAGTAAATCCACTACAGGATATATGTGTTTACAATAGCTAAAGGAGCTGCGAGCTAGGCTTCAAAACTGCAGTTAGTTGTGGCTACGTCAATAATAAAAGTAGAATATGTAGCAGCTACACAAGCTAGTAAAGAAGCAGTGTGATTGAAGATGTTGTTAGAAGAACTTGGAAATAAACAAAAGAATATTACTCTGTATTGTGACAATCAGAGTGCTTTACATCTTGCAAAGAATTCATCATTTCATTCAAAGACAAAACACATCCGAATTCAATATCACTTCGTTCGTGAAAAAGTGGAAGAAGGAATGGTGGACATGCAGAAAATTCAGACAATGGATAACCTGACAAAAGCAATTATTGGTGATAAGTTTATGTGGTGTCAATCCTCATGTGGCCTGACAGAAGCATAAGCAACATGAAGCGGCAAAGTAGAAAGAATAGTGTGAAGATCTGATTGACTCTCAATCAAATCTTAGGAGAATTGTCAAAATTGGTTGGCATGTTAGGCATCAAAATTTAGTGCCTAACATGCCTAATAAGACAATAAAGAATGGTTGGCAAATTTGGTCAAACATATCTTCATTCTTTTGCCTATAAATAGGCAGAAGATGAACAAAGAGATAGCAAGTAGAAGAAGAGAGACGTGAGGTGAGCGAGAATAGAAAGAGAAAGAGAGATAAAACTGTGTTTTTTTGTCTAGTTTTTTCTTGTAATTCTCTAATTTTTCTTAGTAGTAAAATTTTTTTAGCCTTACAGGTGATTTTACCTTAATTTGAGTTTTTTCACATAAAATTTGTATGTTTATAACTATTCCTTCAGTCTTATTTAACTACGAACCTGCTCTAATCCGATCGATTTTTACAATAGAGTTGAATTCAAATGAATCAAATCTGATGAGGTTTCAAACTGAGTTCAAATAACTGTCAATAAACATTGGACTAACGTACATATCACCTTACCCGATCTCATTGCTATCTCTATTTATTTCCCAATAATTTATGGACTTGATACTTAATTTTTAATCAAACTAACTACAAAATATGGTCTAAGACATGTTACAGAAGACATATATTATAATTCTTCTAAGTTGTTGCTCAACAATAGACATTAAAGTATTAATTTATCAGTAATCATAATTCTTTTATTGGCTTGATATTTACTTGAATTCATTCAAAGCAACATACACTATTTTTGTAATTGACTAAAACAGTATCTTTTTTATTTTTGAATCTTTTAAATTTGGGGCAACATATCTAAAAGCGTATAACCTTTTAAGATTTTTTTAATTTAGTATCTAATCTTTTAAAATTTTCAGTTTGAGAACTAGCCTTTTAAAATCTTCACAATTCAATTCAAAAAGTTATTTTTGATGATGTGACATGTTTATTAATTCGATATAGATATCTATTTATTAGTCTTAATCTGAATGACATCATTTTGATTAGAGGATCTTAATAGCTTGGACTTCTATGACAAGATTTCGGACCAAACTACAAACTTATCCTGATCTTAAACCCAATCAACTTTAGTTGGCCGAGCTCATATTGTCAACTCTACATGTAATTGGTCTATTGCCTATTCCAATTGGCAAACTTGAGCAAGTCTCACGTATCTTAGCTTTGCCTCTATAAATACATTTGAGAACTCCAGAGGAAGCTTGCTCATCAAAGAAGAAGAGGAAACAGATCAATAAAACATGGCTTCGCAGGTCGATGCAGGCATAGCTGGAGATGCAGAAAATGTCATTGGCAAAAACACAGTCCGGCCATTTGCTTCGACACCAATGTAAGTGTCTTCTCAATCCTGGCGATTCTATAGTTTACCCTTCTCTCCTACTTTCTTGGAGTTTGTTAGTTTTTTGTGTCAAAACCTCAAAACCATAGGCGTTTAACACTTTTAACTTGGTTGTATGATTAATGTTTTGCAGGTCTGATCAGCAACCAACGCTTGGAGGAAAGAAGCCAAAGGGTTCTGCTACTGTTAGAAACATACCAGGCTTGGAAGAGTTCTTCTCTTCGACGGTACTAAGTTCTTACAAATCAACGTTATAGTGTCACTACAGAATCACATGCACATTCAATCTAACTTTGGTCTCTCAAGTTCCGTACATATATATTATTAGATTTTTTTGAAATGGAAAGACTCAAGAGTCTACTAACAATAATTAGATTTGAGTTAGCCATCAAAGATTTGAGTTAGCCATTGTCAAACTGATTATAACTAATCATTTAAATAATTGACTACTAATAATAATTAGATTTGAGAACTAATTATAACTAATCATTTAAATAGTTAACTCTTAATATTTATAAACCCTTTAACATTATCATATTTAGTCAATATGAGATATTATAATACTCTCTATCAAATACAACTGAGATCGAAATCTAAACGAATAATTGAGAAATTAATAATCAGAATCAAATTGGTTATGATACTATATTAGACCTTTTGATATGAACAGCGTGTAGAGTTCATTAATAATAATTAAAATTAAATTATTCATTTATAAAATGACTAAAACTATTTATTTAAATAATTAACTCTTACTAATAAACCCTTTAATATTTCCATATTATAATAATTAAATTTGAATTAATCATTTATAAAATGACTAAAACTATTTATTTAAATAATTAACTCTTACTAATAAACCCTTTAATATTTCCATATTTATTAATTCATAAAATGACTAAAACTATTTATTTAAATAATTAACTCTTACTAATAAACCCTTTAATATTTCCATATTTAATATCCCCGATGGAGAGGCTAATATTTATAGTGTTTGTTAGATAAAAATAGGAAACAGTTTCATGGCTGATAAAACAACACCATATACATGATATCAGAACAATGGCCTTTACGATTAGCAGATATGGAGAGCTTATGTTGCAGAGCTTATGGGCACAGCAGTTCTCGTCTTTGCATTGGACACCATAGTTATATCGACCATTCAGACAGGGACTGATATGCGCAACTTGATCTTCTCAATCCTCGTGGCCATTATCATCCCAATTCTGTTGATTGCCACCTTCCCGATTTCAGGTGGCCATATCAACCCTATCGTCACCTTCGCTGCTTTCCTCACCGGTCTCATTCCACTGTCAAGAACCATCATATACATTTTTGCTCAATGTGTTGGTGGCATTCTGGGTGCGCTAGCTCTAAAAGCTTTGGTCAACTCCAGCATACAGAGTACGTTCTCGCTTGGTGGGTGTACTCTCACGGTGGTTGTACCACCAGGTGTAAATGGACATGGTCCTGCGGTGGTTGGTATTGGCAAAGGACAGGCTCTTTGGCTCGAGATCATTTGTGGGTTTGTGTTTCTTTTTGCTTCTGTGTTGATGGCTTTTGACCATAGACAAGCCAAGGCGTTGGGTAGAGTCACTGTATGTGTCATTCAGGGGATAGTTTTGGGACTTCTTGTGTATGTGTCGACAGCCGTGACAGCCACCAAAGGGTACGCCGGAGCTGGGCTGAATCCGGCGAGATGTTTCGGCCCTGCAGTTGTGAGAGGTGGACATTTGTGGAATGGCCACTGGGTGTTCTGGGTTGGGCCTGCTGTTTCTTGCTTGGCGTTTGCAGCTTATACTAGAGTGATACCAACCCAACTCTTGCACACTATTGAATAGGGATGACAGTCTGAGCTAGCTCATGAATCAGTTAAAAATGTCAGACTACATTTGAGCCGCAATGCTTTTAGGACCAAACTAAAATTCACAAGTCAATAGGGTCCATAGGCTTAGCCCAGCCTGTTATCATCCATACCTTGGTATGATGAAACCATAGCTTGGAGAATGTGGACTAAATAAGAGATTGTTGGTAATAATACTGTTCTTGTTTTTATGTTTGAGTTGTATAAAAGGTATGAGATTAATTAGGGCATGTTTGTTTCTGTTTTTATTTTCAGCTTTTCTGTTTTTGTTTTTAATTCAAGTAAAAAAAATATTTGTTTGAATTATTTGTTTTTATTTTTATTTTTAGTTTTTTTTTTCAGTTTTCTAAAATTGTGAAAACTTGTTTTGTGTTCCTTTTTTCATCTTATTTAATATCAACTAAATATCTATTACTTATTTATTTAATATATATTAAATTTAAATAAAATTATGAATAATTTAATTTAGAATTATATATTTAATTAATCTAATTTAATTATTAATAAGAATTATGAATAATTTAATTTTACTTAATATAAATTAAATTTAATAATCATTAATCAATATAATTGAACTTAAAATATCTCCCAAATTTATAAATTTAAAATAAAATTTGATTTAATAATTAAAATTAATTTAATATAAAAATTAATTTATATATTATTTATTTTAATAAAATAAAATAATTTTTAATAAGAGACTAAAATAAATTTATTTAATTAAAAATAACTTATCTTTAAGTTTTATTTAATATGTAATTATTATCAATGACAAAGATATAAGTACAATGATATTAACAATCAAACAATTTTTATTTTTATTTAGAAGTAAAACAGGTACGATAACTAAAAACTAAAAGAAAAAAAGAACCAAACCACTTCTAAATTTATTTACTAGTAGAAAAAGAAAAAAAACATATTTCTAGAACTTGTAGTATATTACAACTTTGATCCAAAACATAATATATTTCTGTATTAGTAATAAATGATAACCTGTAACCATTATAAACTTTTATATGAATATAATAGTTAATGAATTATATATTCTTAATAAATTATTTATTAAATTAATATTTTTGAAATTTATGATCAAAATGAAGTAATTTTGACTTAAAATTTGATTAAGTTTTTAGGTCAAAATCTATCACTTTAATTGCTCCTAAGAAAATTAGACAGCACATTTTCTTTTTTCGTATAAATAAATGATATGCCATTAAAATTGTAAGTGAAACATCACATCTTTGTAAAGAAATGTTCATCCACCGGAGGCTGATGACATTTGGTAAGCTTTCTTGAAGAAAGTTTGCGTTGATGTTCAAAGCTAAGGATCTTCCACTAAAGGAATAACCTATGCATCTCCTTTTGTGTGGCTTGTTTTTATTGAATGATTCCAGTTTTTCAAGCTTTGTTTGAGGATTGCTAAGAGCTCCACTTAGGTCGGCCTTAGTTTTCCATCAAAAAGTTGTAAAACCATTTTGGTTCCTGGCTCTTTTGGATCATCACTTAAAAGTATCATCACTTTCTTTATCTCCACTAACCCTTGTTTAAGGACAACACAAATGGATTCCTTGCACGATACATAAGGAACAAACTCAACTAAACCTTTAAACTTTTTAGTCAAACCTGCTCCTTCCATTATTTCCTTAATTTATTGCTTAAAGAATTACCCATTTTTCATTTTTTTAGAGAATATTTTTGAAATATTTTATCTTAGGGTAAAAGATACAAACCTCTTATACGATTTAAGTAACTATATAGAAATTCTCTAATCTTTAAAAGCTTCAAAAAAATTATTTGTAATTTTTAGTTTTTTAGAAAATTCTTTTTTTTTTATTAGGCTTCTGTTAAAATTAATAATAAATACATAAAATAAACATTACATATAAGTCAATCAATTATTACCGACATTTTCATTATTTTAAAAAATTATTATTAACGTAACGATCCAACTCAACTCTTAAACTTAATTCAAATTAATTAAACTCAAATCAAAATAATGATTTTTTAAATTATTAATTTGAGTTATAATTAATTAGTTCGAGTGAGGTTTTAAAATTGGGTTAAGTTATAATATGAGGAATATTTAATTGGTTGATATGTGATATTCATATCACACGTGTTTTATTATTATTTTTAACATATAATTATATAAAAAATTTTCTAAAAATTGAAATTTTTTAAAAAATTTTATTGTTACTTAAATTACAAGAGTTACTGTATATTTTAACCTTTTACGTTGTGATGGATACGTATGTTTCCCATTATTACTTTAAGAGATCATAATTACATTCAAGTGCTTATATAAACCAGAGTCAAATTTTGTGGACAGACACACCAAAGTTTCAAACTTTCATGCATTAAATTCTTCCACTTATAGTATTGAGCAAATGAAGAGTATTGATACCCTCTACCACCAATTCTGCTATATTCTCCACCGCTTAATGTGGCATTAGGACTTCTACGTGTTAAAAATTCTTTAAAAGGGAAGAGTTTGCTTGACGCTCTGAGGCTAGGGAACTATGGACTCGAGGTGTATTTCCAACGGCAGTCATCGTTGTGAAACATTCTCAGGTCCAGAAGTTGAGAACTGTGAAGTTAAGGGCAGGAAACTCCTGAAGCATTTTCTTTTTGCCATTGGTGTTCATGAATTCTTCTGGATAGAGGTATAAATGATCAATTTATTATGATTGATCGTCGATCAACTCGTACTACATCCGTTACGATTACGTATACGATATCTAGTTGCCGAGCGGTGCTTGATACTTTAGCGATCAATACTAATTTAATGATCTTGTTGAATTTGTTCTTCAGACATGGAGAGCAGCCATTACTGAGCTAGTATCTACTGCTTGCTTGTTATCCTCTCTCACAATTTCTGTCACTGGTTGCATGGAATTGCACATTGGAGAACCAAAACTTCTGCTTCCAATACTAGTGTTCGGCATCATCTTTCTCTTTGTCTTGGTCACAATCCCTTTAACAGGAGCTCATATGAACCCGACATTTTCATTAATGGCGGCCTTGAAAGGGATTGTGACTCCTGTTCGTGCTTTGGTCTACGTTGTGGCACAATGTCTAGGTTCATTAATGGCTGCTATACTAGTCAAGAGTATGATGCAAAGCAGTACAGTAGAAAGATACTCGTTAAATGGATGCTTGGTGGATCGAAATGGAGAAGGAGTAAACAAAGGAATAGCATTGGGGATTGAATTCTCATCCACTTTCTTCGTGCTATTTCTTATATTAACTGTGGCATATGATCAGAAAAGGTTCAAGGAGCTAGGTCTGCCAATGATGTGCGCATTGATGTCAGGAGTAATTGCACTAGTCGTGTTCATGTCAAGTGCAGTAACTCTTGGTAGAGCAGGTTATGGAGGTGCAGGCTTGAACCCTGCAAGGTGCTTAGGACCTGCACTAGTGTTGGGGGATTCATTATGGGATGGACATTGGGTGTTCTGGGTTGGTCCATTTTTGGCTTGTATGGTTTTCCATTGTTTCACCATGACCTTACCTAGAGGAGTAATGAAAGCTGATGAAGAACAAGGCATAGAAGAGTCGGGTCTTGTCTGAGGACTCTCTCTTCCAATAACTTAGGAAAAGAACTGCCTGAAAACGACATTGTGTGATAGGTTATAACTACCAAAAAATGCCCAAAAAAAAAAATCTAGATATCAAGAAACTTATGAATAATATGTTGGAATAATGACAGTTTTTATGTCTTTCTCTTTATTTGTTGTTTCTTCCTTTTCCATTGATATTTGCTTGTATACATTGGTTGGAAAAGGGGCCTTACAACTCTTTATATTATTGTTTTTCCATACTTGTTTCCGTTGTTCGGCTTGGGTCTTTTGATGGAGTATTGGAACTGGGGAGACCACTCAGCTCATACACATGTGCGTCGTAGGCCCGTCCGGTCCAGAGCGCGATCTGCGAGTTGTGGACTAATCTGATTATCTTTTTAGATCTAGTTGTATTGCAGATTTATTGAACCTAGACCCAGACTCTTCAATTTTGTAACCTCTCGAATGTTACAATTGCTTGATCTTCTCTTATTTTTATACTTCAGTTATCCTCTTTTGGCTTAACAAAAAAAAAAAAAACCGATGCTTCCTTCTTTGTTGTGTCTTTTGAAAAAACTGCAAGATATTTTTTCATTTTTTTTCTCCTTGAGCATTTGTGTGCATCTTCCATACACGTGTGCAAGAGCTCGTTGTGACAACCTTGGGGAGTGATTGGCATCCGGATTGCACCGACATCTGCCGAAAATCGCTAGCAAGGCAATGGCCTTGGCTAAGACAAAAATGTCTATTTGGTTGCTGTCTTATTATTTCTTACAATTTGAACGGTTTATTCAAGATCAATGGCTGCCAGTGTCACGACCCGATACCACATCGGGCCCATGACAACTGCCACATGATCGGGCTAAGGACACTAACGGTATCTTTAATCCGACTATGCAAGGCTAACTGAATATCAATTCTTTTCTCTCTTTTTTTTTTTGAAAAATTTGGGCAGTATAACGGCTATATTTTTAAAATCTCAAAACCTGCAAACGATTTCAAACACACTTCTATATTCACATCCAACCACAATTCCAGGACTCTCTAGTCCACTCAAGGCAATCTCAACTCCAAACAATCTCAACAACAGTATCAAAGTTCATACATAAAATCTTTTACAAAACACAAGGCAATCAAAAGTTAGCTTACAAATTCATAAAGCATATCTACATAAACACAGTTCATGAGCCACTAGACAAAAAAGTACAAAATAAGAAACTACTCACGTATGGTAATACCCTGAAAATATCAAAACACCACACGATACACTCAGGGCTTCAAACTTTCTAAATTAACCTACATGATTGGAAAGCAGAGGGGGGTGAGTTCACTAGGCACTCAGTGAGTAGGAAAACATAGATCACAAATAGAATTTGATACACACCAAGATGATATGAATATCTTATAAAATAAACATACAACACTCAGAAAACATATAAGCCCAGCCTATGACTCAATGTATACTGGTCAAGAACCATATAGGCCTAGCCTATTAACTCACTCATCCGGTGAACATAGGTCCCAGTTCCAGCACCTAAAAGCATAAAACCATCATATGTATCAATAAAATCTTAATAGGAAATAAATATCATGATAAGCCAAAACAATCATGTGCGACACCATTAGTCGGTACTCGAACTAATGTGCACACCCACCGGTACTCGGTGTTGGCTCGACTTTCATCTGTAGTGAATCCGGACTACAGTCGACAAGAGCGTCATGACCCTAGGTGATGACCTCGTCGGTGTCCAGACCCTAAGTGTGGAATCACCTGCAAGTCTCGTAGAAAGGGTACGAAGGTTATCAAGGGTACGAAGGTCGCTTAATCATAATCAATTGTGCCCAGTACACGCTTAGCCAATCGTTTCCTCACCAATCACAAAAATCATATACAACATTTAAGTATCAAAAATCAAGTAAGGCATCATGCCTT
>JANZLC010000201.1:36160054-36170330 GCA_026413385.1 Erythroxylum gracilipes | reverse complement strand
TAAATAATTATATTTTAATTACTTAAATTGTAACTAATTAATTAATTACAATATTTTAATTAATGAATGAATTATTTTTAATTAATTATATTGTAGTTAATTAATTATTAATAATATTTTAATTAATTATACTGTAATTAATTACTTAATTACAATATTTTAATTAATATTATATTATATTTTAATTAGTTATATTTTAATTAATTGTAACAAGTATATCCTTACATAAAAATGATACCCATTCTTTTAGATTATGAGAGAAATGAGATATTACCAAAAAATAATGGCTCTATAATCATAATCTCTTGCTAAACTTAATCTTTTATTTCATACTCAATTCTCTTTTTTTTTCATACCCACTAAACAAATAGACCCTAAATAATTTTGAATTTCTTCAAACAATTAGTAAATTGGTACCTACTAGTCTTCCAACTCTTTTAGTTGAGCCAAATTCATCAAAACAAACAATTTTCTTTTATTGATGTCACCCATCATGAAAATAAGACCTTTTATGATATGGGGTAGGCCAGTTAATGCATCACAACAACTAATCATATCAATTTGCTTTGACCACAAGAAAGACACATACAACAATAACAACAAAAATAGAACAAGTAACTTCATGACGTGTGGGAAAATAGACTTCGATGTGCTCATACCCTCCACAAGATTCTTCCTTGTAAAAGTAAAGCAAAACTCGAGAAATAGACTCGCTGTGCTCATACCCTCCACAAGATTCTTCCTCGTAAAGGTAAAGCAAAACTCGAGAAAAAGTCTTTGAAGTGGGAAACGAAAAGGACAAGAGATATATATAATAAAAGCTTAGTCCCACAACACCGAACAATGTCCAATGTTCGATAATATATGTTTGGATGGTTCTCGAGATAGCTACATATAGTAAAATGTCACTATTTCTTTCCCTTAATAGACACAATTATACTAAGGACACAACATTAACTAAAACCTTAGAAAATCATCACGCTAACGTTCTAGTACTCCTTAAATATTGTAATGAAAACAACGCAAGAGCTTATGTTTAGATATTTCATCAAATAGGATCATATCCCTATACTATACTTAAAAATCTAACTTTTTGAGAAAAAACTATCAATTCACAGAAAGTGAAAAGAAATTAATAATTATTTGATTTCGAAAGAAACAGACATTTTTTAAAAAATCTTATAAAATTATCTTACTAAGAAGATAGGATTTTTGTCTAACTTTTTCTGTATCAATCTTGTCTTATTAATCTCAACCATCTATTTATATAAGATTCATATATAAATGAATGGTTTGAGATTAACGAGAGAGAGGATTGGCACGAAAAAAGTTCTAAGGCTCTTACTAAGAGGTTTACTGAGCTCAGAAATTGTTTTAGAGGGACACAGAATGATGAGCATGACGAGTCTCTATTGTTGAAGTTATGGTTTAAAGAATTCAGATATCAGAACTATAAAGATTACAGTTATCCCACTTAAACATCTTATGCATACAATTTCTGTTATTTTCTGTTACTGGAAATGAAGGGTTTTGATAAGAATGATCATCAATGGAAGTCACCAGAAACCAAAGAACACAATCCAGTGATGAACATCTGTAACCAAGGGAAAACTCATGACTAAAGATGTTCTTAATGAAAGAAGCAAACTTTGGATATTGGATCAAGAAGCAAGACAACCCAGAAACTGAAAACAAACAAGGGCTAGAATTTGAAGGACTTTTTCGGGATATGAAACTGACCTCAGAGTAGATATGATCAGATTCAGGAGAAGAACCTTGAGTAGGCAAGCCAAGAACAGCACCAATATCAGCAACAGCAGGCTTGAGTTCCTTCACAGAGAGCTGGCCATCTCTGTCTCTATCAAGCTCCTGAAACTTATGGTCAACGAAGTTGTTAAACACCTCCTGGTTCCCAACCAACTCCATTATATTCGAACCGTCCAGGACCTGTCCATTGCCTCCACTTTTCTTCACACTTGTGCTCTCCATTCAATGACCCTTCCTTTTTAAGTTTCTCACACTCTTTGTATTGCCTTTTCTTGTTATTTCCTGTGAGTGAGTGGCTTTTGTTTCACTGTGCGTCTCGTGAAGCTACACGAGGTAAAGTCAATGAAATCCTTTGCTTTGTGTTAGTGTTAGCCGTCTCTCTCTCTTCCTCGCTCCCTCTCTGCCTTTGGATTGCTTTCTCTGGTTATCCGCTTGGTTTAGGAGCCTTAAATATGAGGGAGAAAGAGGAGTTCATGTGCAATTTAAAGAGAGTGATGTCTCTACTATCTAAGGACATGTTTGTTTCTCCTCTTTTTTTTTTAATAGAAAAGCTATATACTCAATAGTTAGTAAAAATATTTATGATATTAATTAAAATTGAATTTTTACTAACTAATAAAAATTAACACTAATAATCACTTAAATCTACTGCCTGTTGATCATACAGTTGAATTATTTTATGTTTTTATAGAAAATTAATAAATTATCACGAGAAGGAACAATATAAGAAATTTTCTATAATAATCTATGTGATTGATTACATAGATATTATTTTTTAAAAAATTATATGCCTAATAGTTAGTAAAATTCACCCTTAATAAATATCATAAATAATAAAAATATATTTGAGAATAATTATTTAAATCTATAATTGAATTATTTATGTTTCTTAATATAAAAAAGGATAAATTATTATGACAAATAATAAAAATAAGAAACTTTCTATAAGAATATACGTAAGAAATTAGCAATGATTAAAACGCTCGGTTTAACTGTTAAAACTTTAAATTCTCTAATTTTTTGATCTAGTTTTTAATTTTTATTTTTATTTATTTTAATAACTCTTGTTAAGAATCAATAAATTTATTAATTAATTGGTTAATTTTTGTAAATTAATAAATTATTATAAACCAAAATTAATTAATTATTTTTATTTAATAATATCTTTTTTCAATTAAACTTTAAATGTTTTAATACAAGAGGATAATCTCTTTTATTTATATTTCAAATTCTATAATTTTATTTAATTTTAGCTAATTTTATAACAGTCTAATACCGGTTGAATATTTTATTTTATTAGCTTAACTTCTGGTTTGATTTTAAAAATATTACAATTTAGTCAAAAATAATTAAAATACCATGTTGAGATCAAAGACCACATTTCATTTCCCACTACATTCTTACCAAATGTTTTTTTTTATCTAATTGATTAATTATGTGAAAGGAAAATTAAGAAAGAAAAAGGATGAGAAAGACAAAATTGAATGGTAGGTCTTAAAGATAAAAGCAAACAAAGTCTTAAGGGAATTCAAGGAGAGCATGGTAACCACTAATCGATTGTGTGGATAGGACACGTGTGGCGGTTGGGGTGCCTCCAAAAGTAAAGGAAGGTCAGACCAGACACGACACCGTTTTTGCTCCTTTTTCACTTGGTCGGCTAATGGTCAGTCGAAACGTGTTACTTACGTGACTTAATCAAACTCCTTAACAGTAGCAGTTGAATTTCGGTCATAACTTTTTTAATAATATTTTATTATGTTTATTTAATAATAATTAATTGGCTGTCATCATCCATTACCTCATCAAAGCATAGAGACCTTGCACCTCAAATCTACCATTCTAGTTTAGTATTCTGCTTTAACTCTGATCTATTAAATCTTATTTAAAATTTTATTTAAAATTTTATATAAATATATGAATAAAATTTAATAAAATTTAATAAAAAATTATAACTAAAATAAAAAATTTGATCCCAAATCTTAGGATTTTGTCGCGTGTCCTTTGGTAGTTACACCTATCAGTCCCATAAAATAATGAACTGAAGATACTTGAGGTTGGAAATATTATATTCCATGTAACAAGATTCTCTGTCTAATTTTATAATATTTATTGTGTCTAATGAATTCAGGGTTGGTCCTGGGCAAGAGCCAGCGGGACACTCGCTCAGAGCCTTCTATGAGAGGGGGCCCCAAACCCCTCCTAAACTAACTATTAATTAAAAAATTTACCCAAAATAATAATAATAAATTAATTAAACTTTTAGAAAATTATAAATTAATATAATTTATGAGAAAGGGGCCCATTTTAACCATAAAAGTATAATTTATAAGAAAGGGACTTATTTTAATTTTTTTAATTTTACCGTAGGCTCATAAAAGTATAGGACTGACCCTGAGTAAATCTCAGCCATTTATTTATACAAGTTTCACGTAGGTTTCACATAAATAAATGTGAAGCTCACATAAATAAATGACTGAAATTCACTGAATACGATATGACACCATAAAAACTGGACAAAAGATTTAGGCTCATATTCCATAAGCTATTTTAACATAACCAGAACATAACAGAGGAGCTGTCCTGATACTTGGCCCTCTCCACAACTTTCTCAATAACTCTAGAACTTTCATACAACCTTGTTCCTAATGATTAGAATGACAACTTTTACTCGGTACCACAATTAATAACTTATGTTTGAGCTAGTCAAATTTTAAAGATGTTTCGAGTTTTAAATTAGGCCCGTGAATTGTCTAATTCGACTTAATTTTAAATAAAATTAATTGAATTTATTTCTAATCTAATCAAATTTTAGTTCGGATTGAAGTAAGATTCGAATTCGAACATAAAATTTGGCTAGAGTTTAGGGCAAGATGAACTTGATTAATTACTAAACCTAATTACGATAATTAGTGACAAAATCAGCTTGATTTGATTTAATTTGATATTAAAGAATTAAATGTGAATTATTAATGTTTTAGATTAAACTCAAACTTAAGAGATGAGTTAAATTACGATGTAAATATCCAAATCAAAATATCATTATTTTAATTTAACTTATTAAAATGATGCCTTTTTTTATTTAACTTTTCAAAATGCTATTATTTTAATTTTTAAGTTTAAGAAAAATAAAACTAAAAGAACATCATTTCATACGATCCAAATAATCTCAAGATTAGATTGTGTTGTTCAATTGATCTCGTATCAGCTTTGGCCTGACTCGTTCAAACTATTGCCTAACCTAATAATAACTTGACAGGTCTATTTAGTCGGATTGTGAAAATAAGTTGTGCTTGCGTTCGAGTTTCGATCTTTTGATGTTCAAGTGCAAAACTTCAAAGAAAATGAGATCTAAACTCTATTATTATTAGATTTTTTAATATAGGTAGAATATAGGCCCATTAATAAAAATTAAGTTTGAGTCAATTATTGTTAAAATGACTATAACTAGTCATTTAAATAATTGACTCTTATCATTTATAAATTCTTTAACATTTTAATGTTTAGTGAGTACGAGATACTTTGTCAATTATATTAGATGAAATAGTCTACATCAAAGCCTTTTCAATTATTGAATATACCTAAAAAATTTAAATTTTAATTTCTTTCAATTCAGACTCGTATTAAATAATGGCCAAATCTTTGTATTTACCGTGTCCTATGTAATCATTTTTACAATAAAAGATAACGAATCATAGGTTAAATAATTCTGAAACTCCATCGGGCGTTAAGCTTTTGTTTTTAGATTTCCAATTTTTTCTTGATTTTTGAGTTAAATTGAACTAGATTTTTAATTTAAAATTTAACCTGGATTAAAATTTTGATTTAAATCTAATTTAAGATTTAGTCAACTCAGTTTATTTAAGATTGAGCTCGAGTTAAAAATTTAGATATAAAAATTTAAGTTTGATTCGACTTAACTTGTTGCGATTAGTACTTTGTGAGTTGGTATTAAAATTTGCGTGAATCAACCTATATTGTATGGTAACAACTTTTAGATCTATTTTCGTGAAGTTAAACTTATCGAAAAGTTGTTCTTCTTTTTTATCTCAAGTGTATTATGTTTTGTTCTTAGTTATTTAATCATTTGAGTTATTCGTTTATTATTCTTTCGTTAAAAGATTGTTAAGAAAAATCCTTTGTTGAAGTTAATATGAGTCGATTCATGTTATTGGGTGTGAATTACTTTTACAGCTAGTAAGGACGAGGAGTAATGTCAGCTCAGTAAATTCTTGTATAAAACTATTGTCGTTAGTAAAAGTATTAAGTTGAGTGAGAGAGTCACAGATGTAAGTAAAATGTGTCGAACTACGTTAACAAATTTTTAGTGTTGATTTGTTATTTTGCGTTTAATTGTTTTTTATTTAACAACTACGAAAAAAATCTAAAAGTTTGCCAAAACCATTACAACCTACGGTTTTTCACTCATTAATATCTTATTCTCATGATATCCTAGACTATATCCCAATAAAAATCATATTAGCCTAATTTTTAAAATAATTTTGAAACTCCGTCGGGTTTGATTTCTAATTTTTTCTTCATTTTTGAGTTAAATCGAACTAGATTTTTAATTAAAATTTGAACTTGATTGACAATTTGATTTAAATCTAATTCAAGATTTAGCCAACCCTAGTGAATTTAAGATTGAGAATGAATTAAAAATTTAGATATGAAAATTTAACTTCGATCCGACTTAACTTGAAGTAAATAGGCTATGCTTAGGTTGATCGAGTTTAAAGGCAGACTTAAGTTTGGTGGGTTACCCTGAAGTCCAGCTTAAACAATTTGAACAATTCAATTGCTTTCTTTTTATTTTGATTAATTACATTAATTAAAACGATATTATTTTACCTCGGCCAAGATTACCGAGCCTATAAGAATCCTTGTGCAGTGTTAAGATGCCTTCTGAGGGTCAGGCTGTGATGCTGATTGAGAAGAAACATGATGCAAAATTTCAACAAGTTTTGCCTGTCCATAAGTTGCAGCTCTTCTCCAATACGCAGTTGCAATTTCTCCAACCTTAGCTTCCATATCCAGTAGGTGTTTATCAATTTCAGTCTCATATTTTGCCATTAGAGGCCTAAAAACACTATCATAGACATAATCTGCTCCCTGCAAAAAGAGATATTGAATTAAAAAAAAGATTAAAATTGATATTAATTGGTTAGAAACATCATTAAGAAGTTTCACGTACTTTTGTTTTTGGGTACCAAAGATACACAATAAATGCCACCTTTGCCACATTATATAAAGGTAACCTACAAGACAATCAAATAGTAATAGTCATAATTTAAAAAAATAAACTGTATGAGAAATGATAAAGACATAAAAAAACGTTCTTTTACAATCTTTTTTTTAACAGAATAACCCGCAATATTATCATTTGGATACGTACTGAATAAAATTTTGAATTGACGCAATAGCCTATAAATTATATCAACTAGGTACTTCGCATTAGACAACTCTGTACGACAGACTCGATAAAGAGAACATAAGTAAGGGGATTCAAATACATAACCTTTTGGCCTCATGCCCCTAACTCAATCAACTCGACCACCCTAAGGGATGTTTTCTACAATCTTCACTTAACCTAATGTAAACAATAATATTTTTTTGGGTTCTTGTAAAATCACATTTTAAAAAATAGTTAATTAAAGGTTGAATTTCTGAATTCGTCTAGATCCAATTCAGTTCGAACCTCAATTAATACTCAACCTAAACCCAACTCAACCCGATCCCAACTAATTTAATAAAATAATGTTATTTTAGTTTATAAAATCTTTGAGTTATAGATTCTTTTAATTATAGATCAACATTATTTTAATTAGTTAAACTAAAATAACATTATTTTAATCTTGATTTGAACCCGATAAAATTGCAAGCTCTCGGATAACATGTATTTAAAGGGTCACTACCTAGAAACATAAATTCCCTTGATTGCATACATACCAGGAGATTAAGTTATCCGCCACTCTCTCACAAATCGTGAACATTGCAACTAAAATCCTGTGAAAGAATATAAACTGTATATGAACACCATGAATTCACAAATACATAAAACAGAATTGTCCAAGTACGTAAAAGCATAACAATGCAATACCAATAATGGCACCAGAACAAGAGTTGGTCAATCTCAGGTCCATTCTTCTCCACAACTTTGAAACACTCATAAGCAGGATGAACATATCCAAGTATCAATCTGATAAGAACAACAAGAGAAAACGGCATCAGATTAATCTGAAAGAACGAAATGATGATTTGCAGAAGAAGAAGAAGATGATGATCTGGGTTACATCAGAGCTCTTGAGAGAAGCAATCCCATAATCTCGATTTCTTAGAACTGTTAATGGTGGAGAGATAATTCTTTTTTTTCTCTGTACTATGAAGTTCCAAGAGAAGGAATCAACTTGAAATAAGTAAAACTTAAACGTGAATCACGTACGTAAATGGCCGAATAAAAATAGAAACCTTTATCAAGGAAAGAAGTTTGATGTATCCAAGGCAATCAAAGAAGGTGGTTCAATACACGCAAAGTTTATGCAGAAGATACTGTACAGACTCTAGAAAATCAGTGGTTTTATTTTTTATTTAATTGGTAATTATTAGCTATATAAATGAATAATACTCCACTAAGCTGAGAAAACACCATAGAAGAAGTAACATGCTAACTTAAACATGAACTACCCTTATTGTTTATGACCACGACCGACGACGACTAGCATGGCGATAATGAAAAAGAAGAAGAGGAAGAAGAAGAATCATTATAGTTTACGGCGACGGCGACCAAGAAGAAGAAGAAGAAGAAGAAGAAGATAGTTAGGTAGTTGTATGAAGAAACCGAAGAGTAGGCTTTGGTCATGCCTTTATATATGATTTATTTAAAAATATTTATTAAAAGGAATAATTACAACTATACATACGAAAATAGATTAAAAAGGGATAATTTATACTTATTAATTTTCATTTAAAACTATTTCATAAGGAAAATGTTTTATAAATAACTTTTTGTAAAAAATCAAATTGGACGGATCAATTTAACCTCAATAACTTTAAATTATTAAAATTTTTGATGTAATTTATTTTAATAGTTTTTTACTAAAACTTTATCGACTTATTAATTAAGTGATCAATTTTTATAAATTAATCTATTTTTAAATAATTAATTTAAGAATCGAGATGATTAGGAAGGTAGAAATTATTTAGAAGAATTATTATTCAAAATTTTTTGAATTATTAGAATTGATTATATATTAATAGATATTGATATTTTAATAAAATATTTTTATTTTTACTTATTTATAATATTTATTTATTATTTATTATATGCCAATTTTTTAACATTTAATATCAGTTTAACTTTTAAATTTTAAATCTTTTTATTTTATAGTCCAATTTCAAGTTCAATTTTTAAAATATTAATTATAATATCTATTTTTATTAAAAAAGTTAATCACTGATAATTACTAAAAATTAGTCATGCAATTGTATATGATTTTAATCGTTATTTTTAATAAAAATTTTAAAAGAATTTTAAAAAATTAAAAAATATATTTTTTTACAACAATTGTATAAAATTTATAAATTTTTTATATTTTGAAGGAGCTACAAAAATTCTAATTTTAAGTTTAATTTTTAAAATATTAATTGTAAGTTCAACTTTTTATTTTTTATTTGATTACTAAAAATTATTCATGCAATTGTATCCAATTCATATATAAGTTTTTATCGTTATTTTTAATAAAAATTTAAAAAGGTGTTTAAAAATTATAAAATTTTCAACAATTTTATAAAAAATATATATGATGAAATCACATGGAATATAGTTGGTATAGAGTTATGGGTACAGAGGATCTTATTCCACAAATCAACCAAGAACTGTACCCCCACAAACCATCATATAATTGTAGGTAAATATCACACCTTAAGGGAATACTTGACCCCATGAATCCACAAATATAGCTAAGGGAAATACATCACTTGGAATAATCCAATTCCAAGTTCAAAACATATAGACATTACACTTAGTTGACCAGATGATTTGTGATCTCCACCGCATGAGCAGCCAACATTCAATTCGATCGGCTTCTAATAACATCGAGTTCCATTTCTGTTGGATCAGTGGCTTGTAACTCTCGTTGAATACCATCCAACTCTCTTTTAAACCTGTCCTTTGAGCTTGGATAAATCATCTTGCTTCTCACTCTGGATTCGGCAGGGGACCTTCATCCATTGCCATATAGATATAAGTAACGAAGAAAAAAAATAGAAAATTGGAGGGTAATAGCATAAATAATTTCTAAAACTAACCCCACACCAAAAATGTTCAGTAAGTTATAGAATAAGATTACCATGCAATGAAAACAATCCTGCTTTTCTGGCAGTTTTCATCCGTGACATAATCAAAGTTATAGACAGCATAACGGCATTCGTTAGCGGGAAGGCTGGCTGCAAAATCATCATAACTATCAGTTGGCTCACCAAGTTTCTCCACAACCACCTGCTTCTGCTTCTC
>JANZLC010000201.1:36130117-36144498 GCA_026413385.1 Erythroxylum gracilipes | reverse complement strand
GCTGAACTACCTTGAAACTGGCAATGGAAATGAATAAACTGATCAGATTCTTGCATGGCTTGAACCCCAATCATTTCCGTGTTATAAAAGGAAAATACTGGATTTTTGTTTACTACTAATATGCATAGAGAAGTCGTGCTCATCTTTGAGAAATATGACTTTCTGTCAGGGGATCAGTTTGATTTACCCACTTGGTTCAATTTATGTTGGCTGAATTTGTTGGAATTTCCAACATATCTGTCAATTTTGTGAAGATTGATACGGGTTTATTGGACTAAATTAGTAATTAACATGATGGAATTCTTCAACAATCAAAATGCCTGAGGCTTCAGAATGCAGTTGACTGAAGGAGATTCATATATATGAGCTTTTTGCTTCATCAGAAGTTTCTATTTACATTTAGCATATATCAGCCATGCAAAATTGTTGCAACTCATTAGGTGGCAAGTTGTAGTGCCTTCTTTATGATCTGCTTAAGCTAGAAGTGATACAAATGAAAGTTTCTTCTGAGCAAGGAATTGTTAAGCCGCCCATTGGATGATTGAATTCAAACTCTTCTTCAGCCATATTCAACAAGCCTTGAAATGGAGGCTGGTTCAAGTATGACACTGGAACAACAAACCTCTTCTTTTCTGTTTTCCCAACATAAACTGCTAAGAACCCTTTTGGTACATTCAAAGATGTTGAATCTGTTTTATTTGCAGCCAGTGACGATCGTCTAAGAATTTGCTTAGAAAGGCCACCAGGCAAACGAACACCCATTATTCCTTCTTACAGAACGCTGAAGAAGAGGAAAGTTGGATCAAGGAACAAGTTCTCGATAGCGTTTCTTTGAGGAAAGGTTCTAGTGCAGAAAAGGTCAAATGGCTGGTGTGGTGAGTTGTGATTGCACTTGCGGGTATATATAAACCAATTGGCTTGATAATAATCCTCAAGAGCATAGAGTAAGTGGCTGATAATGGTCTGTAGTCAGACATAACTGATAAAGTATCACATCATGTTGTCTTTCAACCAATCTACACATTTAGGTGAATGAAAGAGTAACCTTCATTTTTTGTGCTTGATAGTACAAACACAATATGGCCTACAAACAAAGTAGATAGGCTAACTGAAGAGAAATCTATGACTCTTGAGAATTGCTTGTCCATCTACATATCCATTGTCAACAACTAATTAGGTGACGTTTGCATAACCACAACTGGATGATGCTTCCAAGTAACATTTCAACAACCGAACATGCTAAAGACAACTAATAGAAATTGTGTACTGAAATGAAAGCAGATCGAAGAACAGACAAGTGGGATATTGGATTCAAGCTACAAATCCTGAGGGTAGAAGGGAAAGAACTTGTGAACCAAACATTTACGTGCCTTTGTCTTAAGGAATGGTATCCTTCCTTCACTTGTTTATTAAGGTCCCACTTGCCAAATTGACATGCATCACTGATCACTGTAATAATAGT
The DNA here is from genome assembly GCA_026413385.1 of Erythroxylum gracilipes. NCBI lineage: Eukaryota > Viridiplantae > Streptophyta > Magnoliopsida > Malpighiales > Erythroxylaceae > Erythroxylum > Erythroxylum gracilipes. The sequence goes on along the minus strand of JANZLC010000201.1, from coordinate 36,143,036 downwards.
TCCGGTATGCTCTTTATTATGTCTTGAAAAATTGTCATTAAGGACAGTGCTTGAATTCACTTGTCTCAAGCATGCTCATAATTCGGCACCAACTTGGTTATGCATCTATTAACAACTACACAAGGTATCAACTGTTCATTGCCAATCTTAAGCTGGGCCTATGTTGTTTTTGTTTAGGTATAGAGTCAATGCTGGTTTATAAGATATGTTGTCATGAAGATGATAAGTTGAAAGACAATAACATGTGATGCTTCTATGAGCTATGTCCCAAGAAGACTCCAGCAAACTATTGTTTAAGTAAATTGTCATGTTGGTTCATCTCAAAGATATTTCATCTATATATACCAACATATCGAGTCACTTATAACTCAAGCATTTGCATCCTAGCAATAGCCAGTACAAGAAAGAATACATCTTCAACTTACTTCTTTATCCATTTCTTTCAAACCCAAACATCTGCATATAGGAAATGGGTATCCATTTACCTGTTGCTCTTGCAAAGCAAATTGTTCGATCAGTATCAGCTATTAGCAGAGCATCCTCAATTTCTTCAGATGCACCAAAAGGCTTTTTAACAGTTTATGTTGGTGAGTCCAAAAAGAAACGTTTTTTGGTACCAATATCCTACCTGAATCAGCCTGCTTTTCAATATTTGTTAGTCATGGCAGAAGAGGAGTTTGGATTTGCTCATCCAATGGGTGGTTTAACGATACCTTGCAAAGAAGATACATTCTTTGATGTGATCTCCAACTTCAGTAGATCATGAGAAAAGGCAATCAAACTAGCTAGAGACAATTTTGTACCACAGAAACTGGGCAGTTAATGTATATATTGTATCATTGTAGGATCAAAGAATTTAAGGAAATGACAAGCTACTTTAGAGACATTTCTTGAGCTTTACATTTTTCTTCCATCTTCATTTATTTATTAGACTGTTTTCATATTTCATTACTTTTTCTTTATTTGAATAGAAGATGAACTGAGTACTAAATCTGCTGCTCAGAAGATATGCACCACTTTTGTTTGCTAACCTAGCTATTGCTGGTTCAATATCCTCTACAACTTCTGTTTCTTTTTTACCATCTTAAGGATATTATTACCTCTATCTCAACTTAAACTGGGTCTATCTCCACCAATTTCGTTACAGTATGTTTGTCTGGGAACGGTTGGGTTCTATGGGAAGTGGCATTGCCCTTGCTTCATGTGCTCTTCACAAGGCTTTGTCTAGCAGTTTCATAATTTTTATGATACGTTCATGAGGTTGCCTTTCATCTAATGCATTAAATGGATCTCCTTGGTTCATATGCAGAAATGCCAAGTCATTCTGTTGTCCACAACTCAGAACACTTGAACTCACCCATACTGTTGTTTAGTATACTGACTCTGTTACTGCTTATTTTGAGAAGAAGATTTCATGAGGTATTACTGCTCAATGTTCAAATCTGTCACAACATGCATCCAAGTGAAAAGGAGCCTACTTTAGACATCTTTAAAACTTCTCTAGGCTTTTATGATATGAATGAAATTGTATATGTATCTTATTGGAAGTCTCACTGAAACAAATTCATCAAGATTACGTCAAGATATTATTGCACTTCCCAGTTATGTATACTGCCTCAGCATAAATATGAGCAGTTTCTCACATGAATTATTGATCAGAGCTACAACATGTCTTTTTTGTCCCTGTCCTTGTTTCCTAGAAGTTAACAGCTTTAGAATGACTGTAAGAGACTGGAGCAAACCATGAACAAAAAATCTTGACAGATCTTCAACAGAATGCCAAAACTTTCTGTGATCTTATGGAAGAAGATTAAATGTAAAAGTTACTGGACTCAAGGAACAGGACATTTTAGTATAGTAAATGAAATTCAGCACCTGATCACTTGCCTGGTGAATATTGAAACACAAAACTATTGGCACCGTATAGAAGAAAGTGAAAAAGCAGTTTGATTCAATTTCTGACCTCTCCACTCAGACTTCCCAGTTTTCCTGACAATTGGTAAGGCTACGGTTCAGTTAATGAGACAGTTGAGTTTCTCCATAGTGGAGCATGCAAACAATTTTGCAGACCAGTATAGGTATAACATTATTTTATTTGTGTGAGAAATTTTTGCTTCTGTACAAGTTATGTTTACAATTGTCATTTCGACCATACAAAATTCAAAATTGCCCGAAGAAGGTAAATATTTTTGTCCTATGATATACTCAAGCTAGAGGTGACATGGATGAAAGTTTCTTCTCTGCAAGGAATTGTCAATCCACCCATTGGATGATTGAATTCGAACTCCTCTTCAGCTATACTCAGCAAACTTTGGAAACTAGGCTGGTTCAGGTACGAAACTGGAACTACAAATCTCTTCATTTCGGTCTTCCCAACATAAACTGCTAAGAAACCTTTTGGAACTTCCAAAGATGATAAAGTTGTTCTTTTTGCAGGCAGTAAAGATCGTCTGAGAACTTGCTTAGCAAGACCACTCAGCAAACGGATTCCCATGATTTCTTCTTCGTGTTTCAAAAGCTTTATAAAGCTGGTTACTCGAGGGAACAAAAGCTTAGGAGGACTTGTTTATCAAGGAAAGCTACTAGATAGAATGTGTTGGTGAGATGGTATGTTAAGTTGTGGTTACACTTGCTCGTATATATAGCCAAACTGTTCTGTAAGCAATCCTCAAAAATGTAGTGGTTGGCTAACAATTATTTTCTGTCCTATAGTCCAGACATGGCTGTTAGATTATCACATGTTCTTGTCTTTCAATCGAAGGTACAAACAAAGTATGTTCTACAAGCTGGATTAAGAAGGCCAATAGTGGAAAAGACTAAGCAACCTTGATGACTGACTTTTCCATCTGCATAATCGACATCTACATATGAACTTGGATGGCCTCTCCATTAGCATATGGTTGAAACAATTGCAAGGTATTCCAGGTAACATTCCAACCACCGGACATGCTTGTAACAAGTAGAATATAGCAGGAAACTGGATTCAACTACATGTCATGACTGTTGAAGGGAAAGAGTTAGTGGACCAAATCATAAACCATAATAATGGTCAAAATGAAATCACTTTTTGTTTTTCTATTCTATCCAAGACTCTCTGTCATAAGTCTAATTTAAGTGGAATTTCTCAATTCCTTTTCAATTGTATCTGCTGCAAATTCGAATTTGAGTAACAAATTCTCCTTATTCCGCCGTTCATACGGCCCCCTTCCACAAGCCGTTAGTGAATTAGTGGAACAAATCATAAACATTCCATTTCTCAGTTTTTCACTTCATTTCAACATGCAAATCTGCATCTAACTGATTTGATGCCTTTGTCTAAGGTTTATTATCCTTCCCTTGCAGTTCTTTTGGAGATATCCTCAATTATCAAAAGCACTATCCATAGGAACAAAAGCTCAGGTATACCAAAAGCCTGCAATAGATTTGTAGGATGGAAGAAACTGCAAGTCAATACAAGGATACAAGTAAAGAAAGTAGCAACAATTGCTATTTGATGGTTGAATTGAATTGCATAGTCCCAAGATCTTGATGTGTTTGACAACACCAGAAGAGGACCTCCTTATATTAAATTCACATAGCAGTAAATTTACTGAAAGCTAGTGGTTGCTAAAGCCTCGCATATAGCTTGACATAGAACCAAAATAAGAATATAATGGAACAAAATTTAATATTCCCTATTCTTGATTTCTCTTTTTCTACTAAATAGCTTCTATTCCTTCAATTTTATTAGAATATCTAAAAAGCTTATATCTGCAACGAGGGTTTGTAACCATACACTTGTGTCTGACAAATTTTAGTCATTCAGGACTGTGTTTTAATTGACTTGTCTCAAGAATGTCCACATTCTAGGACCACTTAGTTATTCATCTATATCAACAATGACATCAAATATCTAATTTTGATTCGTAATCTTCAGCTGGACCTCTGTTGTCTTCTAAGAATAGTTGTGAGGTCAAAGTATATGACAGAAATAATATGTAAGTTTATTAAGTTCAAAGACAATATGATGTGATGCATCATGAGCTGTCCCAAGCAGACTCCAGGAAATGATTCTCCCAGTAAACATCACATTGGTTTATCTACAGGATATATATACCCGCATACTGGTACACACTCTAACTCACACAGCATCCTAGCAATAGCGAGTACAAGAATCAATTCCTCTAACAAGTCATTATTTGCAATAACAGGAAAGCATGGGATTTGGTTTGCAGGGTGTTCTTGCACATCAAATTGTTCGGTCAGTATTGGCAATTAGCAGAACATCTTTAGATGCACCAAAAGGTTATTTAGCAGTGAAAAATATGTTGGTGAGTATAAAAAGAAGCGACTTTTTGTGCAAGTATCCTACCTGAATCAGCTTGCATTTAAAGATTTGCTGAGCTTGGCTGGAGAGGAGTTTGGAATTGATCGTCGGATGGGTGGTTTGACAAAACACTGCAAAGAAGATATGTTCTTGATGTTATCTCCAGCTGCAGTGGAGTATGAGGAAAAGACAATACACAAGCCACAGACGCAATTTTGTATCACAGAAACTGGATAGCCAATGTACATTTTTTTTAATAGGATCAGATGAAGTTCACCAAATGAGAGAAACGAATTGGATTGTTGCACTCTGCTTTCCATGGTTCTATGTTTATCTATCCATTTGAAGCATTTCTTATAATAGTACTGTTTCTGTCATTTTCTTCAAAACAGTGGAATAACTGTGCACCAAAAATATTGTTCAGAAGATCTCCGCCACTTCCAATAGAACACTCTTTGCAAGCCTAGATATAATGTGACAGAATGTATCTGTTTAAAATAGGTAGCTTCCAGCCTGAAATGATTCAGGTGCCCCTACTATTATAATTACTTTCTGTGTTCTTAACATGTCTGATATGCTTTAACAAAACAAAATGTTGGAGCTTTCTTGAGGCTAGCATTATCTCTCTTAACATGGACAAAATGAGTTGTGTGTTCCTGTTTGGATGTCTAGAAATCATTATAGAGCCACATATTGGCTCCAACTGCACCAAATCTGCTTGCAACTTATTTCTCTGAAGGCAGGTGGGTTCTATAGAGAGTGGCATTGACACACGATTCATGTGCTCTTCACAAGGCTTTGTCTACCAGTTTCACAATGCTGCTGTTCTTGACTCATATAAGGCATCGAAATTCTTTGTCGGGTAAGTTCTGACCAGCAAGAGAAGGCGCAACGATCTGGGAAATTCCTGTTGTGCACAACTGAGAATACGCGACTTATGCGACTTATCTTTATACCTTTCTGCCTCTGTTCACTCTCAGAAGACAAGAGTTCAGGAGTTACTGCTGCATATTTCTCCAGTTCTATCACAAATTGCAAAGTCCAACCAATAAGAAGCCTACTTATACATCTATAACCATCTTTAGGTTTCTATGATAAGAACAAGAAATCTTTTGTCACTTAGATTAAGTTGAAGTTTCTTACTAGACTAAGAGTTCACTTATCTTTGAAATTTCAGAAGCTCATGATCCAAAATCCAACAGCTTTATGTAAATAAGATCTATTCTAGTCAAATTGAAAGCAACTTCCAAGCAGGTCTCATGGTCACCTTCTCAGTTGTTTAAGTATGTTTCTAATCAAGCTACTATGAAATATAAGAACAATCATGGATTGTCTGCACAATGTAACCAATCCAACAGCCTTTTGGTTCTGCATCTATTCTCATCATTCCTTATCCGATATAAAGCTTGTGTTGTCCTTTATAGGCCTAACATTTTATTTGTGGGACATGCAGAGTTTCAACATTAAAAGCCATATGTAGACTAAGACTTCTCTGTCTCCTTTACTTTGTTCTTGTTCAAAGACAATAGCATGTGATGACTTCTCGTGGTTGTCTCAAGCCGACCCATAAGTACTATTTGTGGCCATTGATGACTTTTGGCTTGTGTTATCCTCAGTATATATTGACAGGCTTAGTTTCAGAACCATCACAACCCAAGTCTTGGCATTCTCAACTAGTACATTTTCTTAACCACCAATCCTGTTAACATTCTTTCCATTGATTCACTCACTTAAAGCAATTCAACCAAGTAACAATGGCTATTCGTTTGCCTGTTGTTCTTTCCAAACAAGGCCTCCGCAGATCTTTTTCGGGAAGTAAATCTGCTTCAAGATGTTTAGATTTACCTAAAGGTTTCTTGGCAGTTTATGTTGGGGAAACTGAGAAGAAAAGATTTGTGGTTCCAGTATCCTACTTGAACCAACCTGCATTTCAAGATTTACTCAGCAGAGCTGAAGAGGAGTTTGGTTTTGATCATCCAATGGGTGGTTTGACAATTCCTTGCAGTGAAGAGATATTCATTAATGTCACTTCTAGCTTGAGTAGGTGATGAACATATGGAGAAAACTAACCCCATACCCCAATTTTGTACAATACAAACTGAAAGTTCAATGTAATTTCATTTTCAACCTGCATAAATGTAAAATGGTGATTTTTCCTTATGTTGTCGCTTTTCTTCAAATGTTACTGCAATGATTCCAAAGATCCAATATTTTGACAGAACGGAATTCTTTCATTTGCAAATCCGAAGATCTTTCCTTTCATTGTCGGAAAGAGGGAATTCCTTCAAATTTTGAGCAATTGCTCCCTCCATTCAATTGTGATTAAAATCATTCTTAATTCTCAACTCTGGGTAAACTTGATATTAGATAATACTAGTAATCAACTACTTAGAACAGCCTCACAGTATTTCTTTTCTCCTTCTTTACTTGAAATGATCTTCCATGTAATTTGATAGCTTCATCCCTTCGTTTCATCTGTCCAAATGGCAATTTGGTTTTTTAATGGAACAGTTCACAAGGAAAACTTTCCTACTTTCTTCTCATAATTTTATCATCTAGAAGATTAAAATGTCATTTGATTGTTCTGGAATCTGGATTTAGATCTTGGACTTCAACTTGTTCTTCAAAAGATGAGTGTTCAAACATATAGTGGCATTCCTAAAAGCTACAAGCTTCAAATGCTGTTGACAGGCATGCTATGATAAGAAAACGTTGCAAACAAAGCTGTCCAGAAAATTAGCTATCTAGAAATTTGTGAAATGTGCAAGCTGTCCATTTCGCTGGAAATGCAACACCTAGGTTGTTCGGTGACGTTCCAGCACCTTGAGACAGCATAGTAACGATCGGCACGGAAAATTGATAGTGAACATTGTCAACAGATAGACTGAAAGCTGAGAAAAACCACAACTCAAATACTTAGCACCTTGGTAGCTTTGAACTTTGTCCAAATTTGTATTGAAAATTTTGGACAAATTAACTATTTCTTGTTGTTATCTAGTAACCAGTTTTAGACAGATTTGCAGGATTCATGCTGTTGAGTATAAAGCAGTCTATTCTAAACTTTGTAAGTACTTGCTGTACATCAATGAAGTCTCATTATATTATATTCCATGGTAGTGTTTACTCTCTCAAAATTTCCTTAACAGAAATGTCCATAAAGTTTAGCTTGATGCAAATTAGTATAGACATAGGACTTACATTTTGCCCAACCTCAACTACACCGTGTAACACAAGGGACATGTTCTAACCAAGATCCCACTTTGATGGAAGAAAGCAAGATGTCAGGTTTGTATGATGTAACAAATCCATACATCTTAATGGAGTTCTTAAGAAATTTGGTAATAAGGCTTCACATCCTTACCAACAATACCATACTTGATGTCTGGTGCATGTTCTGTTTTCTGCTAACATGATGATAACAATTTATTTCTATACTAAATTAGTTAAGAGTTGGCATTTAGGCCTAGACCCATTCTAGCCCGACTCAATAGAAAAAGTTCGAGTTGATCGAGTCTCCGGCCAAGTCCAGGCTGAAAAACTAGTATTTTTAGTCTCTGGTCAGGCTCTAACTAGGGCTTTACAGCTTGGTCAACCAAGAAAAAAACTGTGCTGTTTCGTTTAGTCTGAAACCTAACTAAACTTTGGCCTTTGGGGCTTCTCCGACCCTGATCAAGCTTCAAGCTGACTGTGTCGGGCTCTACTTACCTTGTCGTCATCCATAAAGTTAGTCTCTTACATGGAAGACTCATTTTAGTTTGGCTAATGTGTGGTAACTAAATAGCGAACTCATTCACTACCAAAACTGTCATGGTCAGTTGAGGAGACAGATCCATGTGATGATTCAGCTGTCTTTGTCTCCGAGCAAATCCTAGTAGGAGGTTGCTTTCCTCTGAATCACACGTAAGGTTTTCCACAAAAAATCTATATATACACATATGGATCACTATACAAGCCTGCAACTTCAATTCAAGTACACACATTCACTATCCACAAAACTAATCTCTCCTCTATTCAAGTTCACTGCAGTTTTCTTCATCTTCCTGACGTGTAAAATAATGGCTATTCGTTTTCCAAGAATTCTGAATGCCAAGCACATCCTTCGCAGGTCGAATCTGCTCGGAAACCAATCATCTTCAGTAATTCCCGATGTTCCGAAAGGCTGTTTTGCTGTCTATGTTGGAGAGAATCAAAAGAAGAGGTTCATAGTTCCAATATCATTCTTGAATCAACCTTCATTCCAAGAATTACTTAGAAGGGCTGAGGAAGAATTCGGTTTCAATCATCCCATGGGCGGTCTTACTCTTCCCTGCAGAGAAGACATCTTTGTTAGCATCATCTCAGGCTCAAGTTCAACATAGTCTTTAATCAGTAGAAACAGTTTTGTAAACACATAAGCAACTAACACAACTTATTGTAACTGCCTCACAATTTGTTCATCAATCAAATTGAAGAATAATTTGGTGCAATTTTTTGCTTCCTTTTCCCATTATCAGTTATTACCATAACCTCTTATTTGCATTTTAACTGGATACTCTGCAACTACAAGAGAAACTATTTAATGAATCAGTAACTTAAACCACAATAGATACATTATGTTGTATGTGTGGAAGGGTGTGAATCATGGCTGTCATATTGCAGAAAGTCTCAAGACTAGGTTTCAATGAAGTTTGATGTGAAATATCACGTGGGTAGTGAGTATTAGACTTTCATATCAAAAAGAAGAGAAAAGGTGAAAGTTTCTACAAGTCCATGGAAAAGATTACTAATCAACTTTCTAACTAGCTATTTCCAGGCAAGTGATTATCTTAAACTCGAATTGGATATGTTGTGGACCAGTATCCTGATTAGTATAGGCAAATGATGAAGTATTTATCCTATTCAATAGTGAAGGTAATCCTGACTAGTTCATGAAGCTTGCAAAGGGATCATCTTGTTCATGCAAAGCACTAATATCAATGGATTAATCTCTTTGACGTTGATGTGTTGTACTAAACAGGTAAAGATCTTTTCTGATACTCTTCACAGTTTCCATTCATGAACAGTTTCACTTCCACAGCTGGATTATGTTATGTTGCTTCTGAATTCTGCCTCCACTGGAGTCCACGAATAGGCTGTCCCAAAGTGTCCCTAATCAAGAAGGCACTTAATTTTACTTCACACGCTAAATGTCCCCACCATTTACATGAACATTGAGCCCACCTGTCAATTTCCAATCTTTAGCAGGTTCTGAATGGAAGCAAGAATCCTCTGAGTCCTTACATTTTCTGTTGTTGGAAGACAAGACCATGTGATACCCTCATGGAATGTTTCAAGCAGACCATAGACAAATGATTCTTGGCCACTTACTCCAAACTCTAATTAACTCTCGTCAGTCGTCACATAGTTTCATCTATATGTACAATACTTGGCGCACAGAATACTCACTCCAAGTCATCACATTCTCAAGCATTTTGCTTTTCCTGCTGCAGAAAACCATCAGAATTTCCATTCTTGTAAACCTTCTTTTACTCTACTTGCACTAAGACAAGATGTCTATTCGCCTTCCTGGAGTTCTTACGAAACAAGGTCTCCGACGATCATTGTCTGGAAACAAATCTGCCTCAAAATGTTTACCTGTGCCTAAAGGTTTCTTAGCTGTTTATGTTGGGGAAGCTGAGAAGAAAAGATTCATAGTTCCAGTTTCATACTTGAACCACTCTTCATTTCAAGATTTGCTCAGTAGAGCTGAAGAGGAATTTGGTTTTGATCATCCAATGGGTGGTTTGACGATTCCCTGTGATGAAGATACTTTCCTTGATGTCACTTCTAGCTTGAGAAGATCATAAGAGATTGAAACTAGCCCCACAAGGCAACTTTTTAGAGCTAGAACTGCCAGTTCATTGTACATACTTTGACATCAATACTAAATGAAAATTGTTCGTTTGCTTAAATTTTTGCTCCTCTTCTAACACACACTGAAGTTGATCGTTAGAGCTTTACATTATCTTTTATGTATCTGTTACTCACAATCAATCAGTTGACCATGTGAATATCATAAACAGAATCATGCTACCCCTTATCTGATGGTTGATTTCAGATAAGCAGGCAATTAACTGAATAATTTCCTCTTCAACTTCATCACTGAAACTAGCTATTTATTTGTGGAGAAGAACAGTTGAGGCAGGTATTTTGAAGCCTTCTTTAAACCAAATTCCAGTGTTAGATCTTCCCATGAGATGAATTCTCTCTGCAATTTAGAGAAAGATGGAGGATGTCTCATTTTGACAATTCAAGAGATATCTGCACAAATGTTGATTACTATTTGTCAGAAAATGAACTCTGAAATAAAAAAAGAGAGAGATCCTACCTTTAATGTACAAACTCTAACAGAAGAAATAAATCTCAAATCTTGATAGAAGAACTGTAGAATGGAACTGTTTACATTCCCTACTTCTCCTATGAATAGGGTAATTCAATCTCAAGTTAGTCCTTTTTCATAGTTTTATCTTGCAATTTCCTTGGAACAATGAATTCCATGTTCCACCAACCATCTAATAACAGGTCTTCAAAACTTGCAAGTCAGTAAATAATTATTCAATCTTGTTTAGACAAAACACTGAAGTTTAGTTGTATAAGAGCAGAACTTATAAGAAAAAGGACCCTTTTACCAGTACTGTACTGAAATAAGGTACACAACTGGTAAACAGACCCTTTTTCTTACAAGCTCTGTTCTTAGACAACTTAACTTTACAGCTGGATTCTCATATCTTGCTTGTGCATTCTGCTTTTTTTTGATTCAATGAATAGGTTGTCCCAGCATGTCCACCAATCAAGCAATCACTTAGTTTTCCTCCATAGGCTTAATTTCTTCTGCGATAGGACATGTTATAGATATTGACACCATTGAAAGAAGTTAGAATCATCTCAATCTTTATATCTGTTGTTGTATGAACACAATCTGACAATGCCATGTGATATCCTCATGAACAATGTCTCAAACAAGCCCCAGCCAGATGACTCTTGGCCACTAACCACAGACCCTACATGATCTACATTACATATATACATGTTTGGCTCACAAACAACTCACTCCAAGTCTTAAAGTTCTCAAACATTTAGTTTTTCCTTGAGCAGTAAACTACTATCAAAGCACTTTTCTTCTAAACCTTCCAACACTTTAAGATGGCTATTCGTTTGCCTGGTGTTCTTGCTAAACAAGGTCTCAGACGATCTTTATCTAGGAACAAATCTGCTTCAAGATGCTTAGATGTACCTAAAGGTTTCTTGGCTGTTTATGTTGGAGAAGCTGAGAAGAAGAGATTTGTGGTTCCAGTTGCATACTTGAACCAACCTGCATTCCAATATTTGCTCAGCAGAGCTGAAGAGGAGTTCGGTTTCAATCATCCAACGGGTGGTTTGACAATTCCCTGCAGTGAAGATTGTTTCCTTGCTGTCACTTCTAGCTTCAGTAGATCATAAGAGATTGAAAACTAACCCCACAAGGAAAATTTTGTAGAGCTTGAAACTGTTAATTCAATGTATATACTTCAAAATGAATACAAATGACTTCAATTTTGTTTGATATGTTCTCAGAATAGTTGCAGTTTGATAAAGAAACATAATCTGTTACAGTTTTTCAGGAAATGGGCTATGGAAAAAAAAAAATCCTATCTTTAATGTACAAAATTGAAGACACTTGGTTTGATATAACAGAAAAGTTCATCTCACATTTAATGGATGTGTCTTTTACCGCACTGATCCACAAGCCAAGCATACCTGACCTGATCACCAGAAGAAACCAAATTTATGCATTTTTTACCCTCCCAATGAACTCTCCTGCTTAACTTGATTGACGTATTCCTATAAAACAATGTCGGAGGTAGTTCCGATTTAAGCACTCCGATGCTTAAATTAGTTACTGTTTTTGTAGACAAAACAGTTGAGAGTGAAATGTTGTTTTGCTTGTTCACCTCCTTCTTTTCCTTCTTCTTATAGCCACTCTCACATGTGTTCAGGTCTGGGATATCGCATGTCACTGAAGACTCAGGGCGTGAGCTTCTCAACTATCATCGACGAACTATCAAAAGACTCCGGATACGAGCCTTCTGCATTTAGGAGATTGGTTTATGCTTGCTGAGGTGTCACTGTCAACATCTCTAAATCAAGCAAGTTGGTCCCCTGCGTATATTTCTCTTAAAACTGCCTTGGATAATGCTTGCCAACAAACTTACAAGTTCAATTAATGAAAGACATAACCATGTGACTTGTTCTGATGCACATATGTACCTACCTTAATCACTCACCAAACTAATCCATAATTCAGAATTGCCTCGTATCATCTCATACCATACTTGGTTGTCTCAAGCATGTCCAGAATCCATATGCAACTAAGTTTTCAGGCTATAGACTAATTGTCTATAACATGTTTCTAATCCAATACAACTGTGCTTTTCCATAGTTTTGCTGGTCCCTCATTTCATGGCCTTGAACTTGTGGGGCATCTTCTGGTTGAAGGTGTAAATGCAGTGTTTTTTAATTAGTTAGAAGACGGGACCATGTGGAACTTCATGACTTGTGTCTATGGCAGACCTGAAGTTGAGGAGTATTAGCCTCTAGCTTCAGATATTACAGAAC
>JANZLC010000201.1:36112414-36125120 GCA_026413385.1 Erythroxylum gracilipes | reverse complement strand
GATGGTTATGAAAGATACTGATAAGTTCTAAACAGGATTTGGAAGAAATTGGATTAGGTTCATATTAGAATTTTTAATATGGTAAAATATAGAGCCCATTAATATGGAATACTCTAACACTTCCCTTCAAGTACAACTGGGACTGGACATCCAGTTATCTCTTGATAGTGATGCAATAGTAACCGGACCGGGCCGCTCCAAATGGACAATCAAGAAATTAATAATTTGGACCAAACCTACTTTGATACCATATTAAAATTTTTAACGTAGGTAGAGTGTAGAGTTCATTAACAAAAATTGGGGTCAATCATTGCCAAAATAACTAGAACTAATCGGTTAGATAATTGGCCCTACTTATAAACTCTTTAATATTTTCAAGTTCAATTAATATGGGATACTCTAACACAAATGACTCTATATTTACTAGGAACATCATATATCTTAAATTCATAAATAAGACAAAGTCATTTGAGTCTACTTCAGGACCAAATTTTAGTGAGTTCATATACAATTAGGAATATTACTTCATACTTATCTCTTTTTGATGTGGAACAACTCTACTTGTGAATTTCCGACGCATACTTCATATGGGAAAGTTACAAATTTGTTTAAGAGAGAGTTTCTAAGTAAATTAACTTGGTAGTCATTGATACTAAAACTTAACTACATTGTGTTGTAGGTAGGGATTGCCATAGACTCGAAGCCTGATTTGGCCTGATCTTACCTAAAGTCAATGAGTCATGCTCACTCAAATTGGGCTTTAGGTTTTCAAACCCTGGCCTAATCAGAATGGCCCACTATTAGTGAAAAAACGATGTCATTTTAGACTTAAGTTAAAAAATTAGGCTATCCAAATTGACATCATTTTAAGTCCATCTCAGGGCAACCTCCTTAAAATGACATCATTTTAGCAAACTTTCTTAAAAATCACATCATTTTGGAAAACTTTTCTAAAATATCATCATTTTGGACAGTTCAAACATAGGATTGAGCCAAACCAAACTTACAACGGTCCGATCCAACCTGACCTGGCTCATTACCATCTCTAACTATAGAAAGGCTTCTAAAAGGAAAAGTAACATGGTATTCATATGCAAAACAAAGTCAAGGTCGTTATATCTTGGCTTTAGCTAAGGTATACTAGCAAAATGGTGGGGCTTTCTAGTCTCCTCTTGCCATTTTATATACTCTTTCAATCACTCTCCTTCATAGAACATACAACAAGAACAACCAATAAAAAACTCAACTAATATGATGAATTTAGAGAGGTCCAGTAATAAGTAATCTTGCTCCTAATTAATAGAAAAACTGTTTCTAATAAACTTTTTCATAGAAAATGCATACATTCCAAACTAGAGGTGACCTAAGTGTAATTTGTTTCACTACATTCCATATGTTGTCTTACAATATTTATATAAGAATCTGAATTGAAGCCAATGAACATAGATATTCTTATGCTATGCAATCTATGAGTGTTTCAGGAAAAATAAAAATATTTCTTGAAAGTATTTGTGTCAACATGTCCTAACACATGACCAGTGTGTTCTTATTTGGAAAGTAAGGAGAAGGGTTTAAATATGAGTATGTTGGTATAATAGAGGTTTTTTTTTTCAAATAAAGATACAGTCTAGAATATGAGTGTATTAGAACCTATGTCCATGTACGGAATAGATGTAGTGAATTATACACCTTGAGACACGAGCATATCAAAACCGTGCATAAAAATAATAAGTTAAATGATTTGAAGCACATTAAATCTATAAATATCAGTTAGATTGAACCTGTCACCTGACTATGACTAGTCAAAAAATTTTCTGAGGACAAGCTTGAAACTCAGAAGTCTAAATCCACAATTTTTAATTTAATTTAATGTTATTTTGAAAAAAACTGTTATTTTTCTAAAAACGATGTAGTTTATATTTAAAACTTCAAGTAGGGTCAAGCCGAGTCTGGACACAAATGTCATCCCTACACTCACCAAATGACTTAACCCGAGTGTTTCCTACACCTACTAGTTAAAGACTAGTTACCTGATGGTATAGGGTGGATTTTGTTTTCTTTTTCTTGTACAATCCAAGGGCTTTATTCTTGAGAAGTTGAGACCAAAATAAAGAAGACAAAATGTTGGGCATGGCCATATGAAGCATTAAATCTTAGCTTTCGTATATCACTTTCTGAGCATTAGAACATGAAGGCATAATTCCTTTTCTGAAATAAGTCATTTTTGTTAGCAAATTTATTTGACTGATGGTGCTAGTTTGAGCTGGACCACATGGAAGGAGAATTCCTTCTCTTTATCTATATGTATATATCGTTGAGACTTAAGACACATTTTTAGAGTTCCAATTACAGTTCGATTCGACTTGTCCTGACTTGAAGTCAAGAGATTATATTTAGGTTAATCGAACTTCAAGTCTTCAAGTTAGATTAAGATATAGAGGGTTGACCCGAATGGCTTGAATTCTCTCACCAAAATAATGTCATTTAGGTGTAATTACTCAAAACAACGTTATTTTGGTCAATAAATTTAAGAATCTTAAGATTAAAACAACCTCATTTTGATTAATTAGGTTGGGCTAAATCTGCTTGTTAGTTCTTTTTTTCCTTAAATTCTTTGAATAGAACATAAGCTCTGATGGATAATTTTTGATCAAGTTTTAAAGAAAAATAATACCTTATCTTTAGATCCTTTTAAAAGGGTTGTTGAGAATTTATTTTGACCATCTTGAAAATGTTATGGTTGAACTTAAACAATCTAAAACGTTAGAGTTTAAGTTGTATTATAATTAAAACTTTGACGCTAAAATTACAGTTTTGGTTTAACTAAAAATTATAATAGTCCTATAAGAATTTTAAATATTAGAAGATTTTCTTAAAATTACTTAAATTAATTTAAGTATGGAAATAGGTTAAATTCGTTCATGTGACCCGAGCTTAAGCGAGTTCCTCCAAAACAAATTCTTTTTTAATCAAGTGGACGAGTCATTCAGGCTTTTCAAGCCAAACCTCGAGTCATACCCTCATAATCAAATTTAATCCAAAACCTTATTATGTTAGATATTTTTGACATTTTCTATAAAGTTATACAATATTTAATTGTATTTTTTTATTTTTCAATAATTTATCGGTTAAATTACGTAATTTGATCTGGATAAAGATAATAAAATAGTCAAATAAATAGTCAAATTCTAAGTAGAAAATGGATCTTAATAAGTCATTTTTGTTTTAGCTGGGCCACATGGAAGGAGAATTCCTTCTCTTTATCTATATGTATATATGGTTGAGACTTAAGACACATTTCTAGGGTTCCAATTACAATTCGATTTGACTTGTCCCGACTTGAAGTCAAGAGATTATATTTGGGTTAATCGAACTTCAAGTCTTCAAGTTAGATTCAGATATAAAGGGTTGACCCGAATGGCTTGAATTCTCTCACCAAAATAATGTCATTTTGGTGTAATTACTCAAAATAACGTTATTTTGGTCAATAAATTTAAAAAACTTAAGATTAAAATAATCTCATTTTGATTAATCAGGTTGAGCTAAATCTACCAGTTAATTCATTTTTTTCCTTAAATTCTTTGAATAGAACATAAGCTCTAATGGATAATTTTTTTTGAAGTTTTAAAGAAAAATAATACCTTATTTTTAGATTCTTTTAAAAGGGTTTAAGTTGTATTGTAATGAAAACTCTGATGCTAAAATTACGCTTTTGGTCTAACTAAAAAATATAAGTAGTTCTATAAGAATTTTAAATATTAGAAGATTTTCTTAAAATTACTTAAATTAATTTAAGCATGGCAATAGTTTAAATTGGTGCATGTGACCCAAGCTTAAGCGAGTCCCCTAAAACGAATCGTTCAAGTTTTTCAAGCCAAATCTCGAGTCATACCCTCGTAATCAAATTTAGGCCAAAACCTTATTATGTTAGATATTTTTGACATTTTTCATAAAGTTCGATAATATTTAATTACATTTTTTGATTTTTTAATAACTTATCAGTTAAGTTACGTAATTTGATCTGGATAAAAATAATAAAGTGACTCAATAAATAGTCTAAGTCAACTGGTCAAAGTCTAGGTAAAAAATGGATTCCGATTAGTGTAGACTAAACTCATATCGGGCCTGTGCTGAGAAACCCGATATGGATGTCATATATAAAAGTTACGTCTCCTGCAGTCAGGGACGGATCCATAAATTTTTTTGAGTTGGGGCAAAATATTTAAAGTACTCTTATATTACTGAAAATTTTTTGAGTAGTGGCAATATATTTAAAGTATTCTTATATTACTGAATTAAATAAATAGGGCAATATTTTATTTTATTCTATGGGATTAAAACTTAAAATAATAATATTTTATGAAATTTTGTGGAGGCAGTAAGGGCACGCCTGCAGTTGCTCATATCATTTGTAAGTATAAAGATTCTCGGACCCATTAAAAGAGCTTAATATTTGAGAAAATTGTATAAAAATGTTGACTGTGTCTCGAAAAGCAGTTCCTATAAAGATAGTGGTAAATTCGCGTTCGTTTCAGCTTTAGAAAGCTCGTTTGAAGTTATAGAACCGAAATCAAGTATTTTTTACATTTCTTCGTTTATTATTATTTCACGTTCGATCTATAATACGTAACTAAAGTCGCATTATGTGTTACATGTTAAACTAGCCATGATCTCTTGACTTCGAGTGGGTTTGATCCAAAACACGTAACTAAGGTCTCGTTACGTGTTACATATTAGCCATGATTTATTGCCTTCGAGTGGAAGCAAGTCCTCCGAAACAAATCCATGATCTATTGACCTCGAATCCAAAACTTGATTAAACCACCCAAACCAATTGACTCCTGAGTAGAGCCAAACCCAATTTTCACGTCGGCTTAAATTATAAGAGAGTTTCGTATCTTTTACCCAAGGTAAAAACCTGCAAAAGATAACAAAAGCCTGCACATGGGTTAGCTCAAAAAGGAAGGTTGGATCATGGATGGTACAAATTGTACGGACTTTGGTTTACATAAGTGTGTCCCCATCCCGATCAGAATCTCTCGCAAGCACAATAATCACAAATGAACCAAAACCTTCTTCGGCTTTTGTACTTTTTAATAGTACGTTCATTGTGCTGGTCCTGATTTGAGGTTAGAGAGAACCACAGAACCAGCATTTTGCACCTGATCATGTGAACCACATCACTTCAAAAAATAAATATCAATCACATTATGTCATAATAACATTCCTATTAAAAATTTCGTTAAAATACAAGATTTAAAGAGGTCCACTAATATATAATCTTATTTTTAATTAAAAGTGACAATATCTATCTCCGACATACTCGTAAAAAAAATTGTTTGAAGAAAATAAAACTAAAAATAAAATAATAATAAACAAATAAAAATGAAAATAAAAAATAAAACTAAATAAAACTAAAACTAAAAATAAAATAAACATACAATTGCAAATAAATAATAAAATATAAAAATAATAATACAAATGCTAATAAATAATAAAATAAAGATTAAAAATATTAAAGAGAAAGTATTATAACTAAAAGTGTTTAGACTATACTACAGAACTTAACAAGGGCACGTTTTGTGTATTTTTCGACCCAAAAAAAAAGAAATTTCATCTTCAAGAATAAGAAATTTTCAAGAAAATGGAATGTAAAGTTTATATATAAACATTAGAGTTAATTATACCTAATTTATTTCATAATTATACCTAATTTATCTCGTAATTATCTCATATACGGTGTATATATCTAAACAACAACTCCGGTAAAAATTTCGCTGATATTCAGATTTTGAAGATGTTCAGCAGTACATGATTTTAGTCTGTTGTTTCCAAATTAAACGATATTATATTATAATTTAATAATTTCAATAGTGTTATTTTAAATTAAAATTTATAATAATCAATAAAATATAACAAAAAGCTTGTATAATAATTAAATAATAATATAAAAACAAAAAAGACAAATGTGTCAATATATTTAACTCTTTAATAAACTCGAATTAATTATATGTTCTAAGCAAAAACATTTTACAAACTTAATAATTAAAAAAATTAGAAAATAAAATTAAAGTAGCGATGGCCATCTTGTCCTCAAGAGTACAAACATTGAAATGTAAACCCAACGAGGTTTGGCTCCCACCATGATGAGTTTGTCCCACAAAATACACGTACCCCAAAGCAACCCCTCACACACCCATGACCATCTTCTCTTCCTCACCTCAACTCTCTTCAATCTTCATAAATACCACACTCCGTCACTTCCTCTGTCATTCACATCACCAACCTTCACTCTCCTCCACTCTTAACCTGATCTGAACTTGGAGCTCAACCAATAAAAAATGGCAATCAGGAAGTCAAACAAACTCTCTCAACCAGCAGTTCTCAAGCAAATCTTGAAGAAATGTTCTAGCTTAGGTAAAAATGACGATGATGGCCGACCTCTTGACGTCCCAAAAGGTCACTTTGTAGTTTATGTTGGTGAGAATAGAAGCAGATACATAGTTCCAATCTCCTTCTTGAACCACCCTGAATTCCAGAGCTTGCTTCGACGAGCTGAGGAAGAGTTTGGATTTGATCATGATATGGGCCTCACTATCCCATGTGAAGAAGTTGTTTTCCGATCTTTAACATCAATGCTTAGATGAAAAGAACGGGTTGTGGAAGCCGAAGATCGATCCTTTAAACTGGAGAACATGGCCAAGATGAAGCTAAACTGTCAAATATTTATAGCTTCTCTTTTTTCATCATGTTCTTCATTCGGATCCTACTGATCTTGCTCATTTTTTGTTCTTTTTTTGGTAATCGTCAAAACCCATCTTGGGTTTTTATGTCTAATTACTAACCTATTACCCATGATGATTGACATGGGATAAATCTGTATAAAGTTCTCGTTTTCCTTACAGATGTAGTTTGTTGTTCAAGTCTGTGAGAGAAGTCTAAGGAATGCAAGTTTTTAGTTATGGAGATCTCTCTCCCTCTATCTGTCCTTTTTTCTCTTCTACTTTTGGTTTAGATTAAATGAAGCCAACAAAGATCTTGCACTATAATGGGAAAAGTAATTGTGTTTAGTCATATCAAATCAAAGAAGACATTAGGAAAGTGCAGCGACAGACTCAAATTGCATTACTTTTGACAGAGAATGCGAGGTACTTCAAATCTTTACCATGTACGGATCATCAAGTTGGTTAGGTTTTTAGTTGTTGAAACCTGAAACCAACCCAATAAGCAGTAGCATATAATATTATGAATCAAAGCATTTTACTTAATTACTTTCTCTTACCCATCATCCAAGTGCATGTAGAGAGCACCATGATCAGGATAACCAGGCTTTTCAGGCTATTGGAATGCAATAACATAGTTTTATCACCACTTGGGAAGTTGGAATAGAATCTCTGCAATGAAATATCAGTAACTTGCCCTTAATGATCTTGCTTTGAATTAAAAACTACAACTTAGAGCAACAAAATTTCAGCCATTTAAAGCCTTCAAAACAGGTTCACCTCTTTTAGTTCCGATGAGAAAAGCAATAATTTGGTAAAAGATACCAACTTTCCTCATGAAATAATCAATCTTTCGTAATCAGTCCCTCCAGTAAGTTTTACTATTAAGTTTAACTGGGCAACTGTTGCTGCTGCTTCCTTAGATTCCATGTTACAGCATCTTTTGTTTAATGTCTGAATCTCCAAGAGGCTAAAGAATGCAAAACCTTCCTACCCTTTTATGGTGGGTTATTTCATTGACTTCATTCCGTTACAGTTTCAACGGTTGGTTCGTTAGTTTCAGCTCCGGCTTTGGTAGGTTTTTTGACGTCAGCTGCTAAGAAAAGAAAAGTATTGTCTTAATTTAGTGGTTTTGTGTCCGCTTGATCTGTAATGACAGTATATGATCTATTCCAGGCAACCCAAATGTCAAAAATCTGACAGGTTTCAGCCTAAATTCCAGGCAACCCAAATGTCAAAAATCTGTTAGGTTTCAGCCTAACAATACAATAAATTTGGCAGGGGAAAGAGAAGAAACTTTTGTTAGGCAGAGACTGGATGTCTGACATAGTTACAGAAATCAACAAAAATCTGAAAAAGTATTTGTATCAAACATTTAAAAATCTGACAATAGATTCTCTCATCTTAGTAAACTATTAAAGTATGTAAAGATCGAAGCATGACCAATCTATAACTAGACAGACTTTTGATCAAATAGGGAAATTGACGAGGAAAAAGGTTAAAAGTTGCAGAATATCTGACCTTTCTTTTCTCAGATAAGGAAGTATACGTCGGCATCCACTTAAGTTAGTATTCAAATGATAAAGCATCTTTTCACTATGGACTAGTTGGGCCAAATCCATTGATTTGTCAAGTAATTTATTCATAATGAATACGTGATATTAATTTGGAGCACACAAAAAATTTCCATAATCCATATGTCATGTGATTTCTATTCGTGAGTCCCTACTAGTTTTGTTCATGTTTTTATATTCACAAATCAGATGCACTTAAATGCTTGACCATCTTATCTTATCCCTCTATATAAGCGGTCCATGCTTGACCTCTTCCTTCTAACTTAAGGCCGCCCCTTCTGAACTATAAATTGCAGATATCTAGTTGCAGAGTTCTTTTATAATTATTTGGTGACTATCTTCTCTGGAAAAAAACCAAACTTTTGTTCCCAACTGTCAAATTCAACCCCCTACAATATAAATATAAAAAAGAGGAAAGAAATGAAGAATGATAGATGGTTCCTGGATTTGGCTTTAGTAATAGTTAGGAGCTGTTGGACCAGCCTACAACTAGGTTGCAAGTGAAAATGATAGGGCATAGCAATCAAACAGCAGAAGATATCACCAAAGTTTGAGGCACCTAACCTTATATTCTTTTTCTATGGCTTTTATCAGTATCTTACAAAGGTTATGAGTTGGAATCACGGTTCGTACAAAGATTGTCCCTTTATTAGAGAAAAACACGGAAGGTTGTTCAACTTCCGTATCTTGGATCTTGGACACCCCGGGATTAAATTGAAATAAACAAAACTTAAACCATTCATGATCAGTTGTATGAGATTTTGAATCTGATCTTAAAGGGTCCAAAGGGTAAAGATTGCGAGTTTTTCTGTTAAAAAAAAGATCAGTTATCTGAGATAGTATTCATGCAACCTATTGAAATTTGGTGGCCCTTCTATAGTAGGACCACAAGAGAGGTGCAAAGCTTACCTCTAGTTAGCGGTCCTCTCTTTTACTTTAAATGCAATGTTGGCCAATTAGTGTTGCAGCCACAAAAGAAATCTGACATCCCCACCAACTATACATTATTACTTCTCCAACTGAACATCATCTTCTGCTACTCAAAATCCATTACGGAACTTCCTCCATGAGAAAGAAAATACCTGTGTCTCATTATTATAACCATTCACTGATCTCTGAAATGGAGCTTTGTTGTCTGGACTCAGAAAACCGCTGTTTAATTCATTTGACCATTATTCAAATATAGTATACGTTGTGAAATTCGTATGTGTGAGGAGGAAAGTTGAAAGGAAGTTTCATACTTCTGATCAAAGTAGATTTTATCTGTACTAATCCAGTACTGATATAATTAATGCCTTCATGTTGATAGAATACGTACCTTACATGTACAGCCTCCAGGCTCTGCCTACAAACAGCTTACCAAATTTCACATTACCATTTATGCTTCTGAACAATTTGATCCAGTCATTCCAGATGAGAGTGTGTGTGAAGAGGAAAGTTGAAAGGAAGTTTCATACTTCTGACCATAGTAGATTTTATCCGTACTAATCCAGTACTCCGATATAATCAATGCCTCCGTGTTTACAGAGTACGTACCTTATCTGTACAACCGCCAGGCTCTACCAACAGCTTACCAAATTTCACATTACCATTTATGCTTCTGAAGGATTGGCCAACAATTTCTGTGAAAGCAACGTGATTGGCAGATAAAAGGTAACAGAAAGGACGGACAGGACTCTGCATCTTGTATTTTTAATTTTTCTTTTTAGATTCCATCTTCTCTTGAACTTTCATCAAACACTTTGTCCGCATAATAAATTTGGCATAAGATCCCACAGAAAATCTCAACTTATTAAATTTTCTTCAAGTTTTTCCATACCCATTGAATGCTAATCTATCATGGAAGCAAGGACGAAGAAGTAACCTTCTTTTTTTCCTTTTATTTGTACGGAATCCAGAACTGGGTAGGAAACAGATTGTAGTGACGTAGATTCAGAACCTGCACAATAATGGAGAAACATCAAAGTCATGTCTTTTCTCATCAGTTGGAGGGGATGAAATCTTGATGGATGCAGATGTTTTGCAGCTGGATAGATGTCTCCTCTGCTGCATGTTTGTCTCCAATGTCCCACTAATGAGCTGGAGAGGTTTAAATTCTTGACAGAAGTTTGCCCAGGCTCTGTCTAGCAGTAGCAGTTTCTTAATCAGATCATAATATTAGCTATTTATTAAAAATATATAATAAAATTAATTATTTAGTATTACTTTTTTATATAAAACGAATATGAATTTTAAAAAAATTATAAAAATATGAGTATTATACTGTAATATTTCTTCGAAAATTTTTATAAGAATTTAAAATTTAGATATTTAATTTAAAAAAACTAAGTTTATAAATCTAATAAAAATATAGAACTTATAACAATAATAATAACAATAAAATTCATCCATTTTTAAATTTAATTTAATATTTGTTATAATTTATAAATTAATTAAACAATTTTAATAAATTAATCAATTTTTAAAGTATTCAATTGATACAAGTCTTAAAAAATTAATATCTTTTGATTTAGAATTATATTCTATAACAAACTCTTATACTATGTTATTTTTTATGAAAGTTAATATATTATATTATCGTATTAATTGAAGTTTTATTATCCATATTTATTTTAAATCCTGTTTTATCATATAAGTTGATGTTCAAAATTAGTTAAATATTAGAATTTAAGAAATTATATGTCACTTAAAAAATTTTATTCTAACAAAGAATAAGTTTTTTCATTGATAAATAATTCCAAACTAATATATCTCTATTAAAAATTTTAATTTTGAGAAATAAAAATAAGTTATTGAAATCAAAATAAATTATAATTTATTTACATTTCACAAGCATTCTCTGTAGAATTATCATAAGATGTTTAATATTGCACGAATATGACATGTGGACTAATACAATAATAAAAATAATAAATTAATCAAATTTTAATTTAATTTAATTTAATATTTGTCTATCTATGATTTATAAATTAATTAAACAATTCTAATAAATTAATCAATTTTTAAACTTTGAATTTTTTATCTTAAAATTTTTATTTAAAAGATTAAAATAATAGAAAAACAAAAAAAAATCAAAATAAGTGTCACTCATGTGACTTAATGTAAAGATACTTATTTTGGTTTCTTTTTTATTTTTAGTATTTTAATTTTAATTCTTTAAAAAATTATTAGTTGCATAATTAAAATTAAAATCATAAAAATAAAAAAAAGACTTAAAAAAATTATTAGTTGCATAATTAAAATTAAAATCATTAAAAAAAAGACTCACGAGCAACTTATGTTACGCCTTATGACACCTATGTCACATCCGTGACAATTTTTGTCATTGACGTGATAACTATGTTTTAAGAGTAAAATAAAGGGTATAATTGATTTTTGTATATTACATTTTCAAGTACTTGAGCGAAATGTTAATATATTGCAGCGTTTTCTTTTTAAACTGATGGGGTTAATTCCGTCAATCTAATCAGTTGTTTGCCAAATATTTTTATCAATTATTTCATATGATCAATCAACTAAAAGTTTTAAAACTGCTAAAAATTAGTTTATCAGATGTTTACCAAACTACACCTTAATTAGTCCACTTTTGATAATAATATTTTGCATGTTTATAATTTTTTTTAAAAGTTTCTTAAATTATAAAAAAAGTTTATATTCTTAGAATAAATACTTTTATATTCATAAGTAATTATGATTATTTAAAAAGATATTAATTACCAGTTACTCCCTATAAAAAATTGAAACGATTTTTAATAACACATCTTTTTTTTAAACTAGTATGCTTGTTTGAGGGGTATGAGAAAAGGGGTATGAGTATAGAATGAAAATTGATGGTTAGTATGAATCTATCATTGAAGACTTAAGAGTTTTATTCCTTAGTTTTGGGCAATCCTGCATACCTCTCGTAATATAGAGGAATGAGATAAATGAATGAGAGTGATTGCATTATAATTAATTAAATATGGTGATATTAATTAAATAATTAATGTAAAATCCTACATCGGTTGGGAAAGAGAACGAAGTATCCCTTATAAGGGTGTCGATACCTTCCCCTTGCAGACTCATTATCCATGCCCTAACGTACCGGATCCCATCAGAACTCCAAAGTTAAATATGTTAGGGCTAAAGCAGTACCAGGATGGGTGACCTCTTAGGAAGTCTTGTGGAAAAACAAAATCGTGATGGTGCAAGACCCTAGAGGCCAAGGCCCGAGAGGCCGAGGTCCTACAATTAATTACATTATATTTAATTAAAATATTGTAATTAATTATTAATTAAAATATAATTATTCATTAATTAAATCATTCTAATTAATTAATTAATTACAATATAATTAATTAAAATATTATTATTAATTAAAATATAACTATTCATTAATTAAAATATTAATCAATTAAAATATTTTTATTC
>JANZLC010000201.1:36057792-36095527 GCA_026413385.1 Erythroxylum gracilipes | reverse complement strand
AATTTTTATTAATTTATTAAAATTGTATAATTAATTTATAAATTATAACTTTAAATTTTTTATCTTAAAATTTTTATTAAAAATAAAAAATAAAAACAAAAACAAAAACAAAAACAAAAAAAATCATCACGCCTGTGACAAAAATGTAAAACCAAAATAATTTTGGTTTCTTTTTTTATTTTTTATCATTATAATTTTAACTTTTTATAAAATTAATAGTAGTATAATTAAAATTAAATAATTTTTTATTAAAACAATAGTAGCATAATTAAATTTAAAATGATAAAAAATATTCACAGGCATGACATAATCACAAGCATGACATTTATGTTTTCAAAAGTAAAAATAGAGGGTATAATTGACTTTTGCATATTACATTTTCAACCACACGAGCGAAACACTTTTGTACGTGAGCGTTTTCATTTTCAACTGATTGAGTTAAATCCACCAATCCAATCAATCATTTTCTAAACATTTTTATCAGTTGTTTCATTTGGTTAATCAGTTAAAAGTTTTGAAATCGCTAAAAATTAGCTGATCAGTTGTTTATTAAACAAGGCCTAAATTTTCTACCACTAACCTGCTCTAATACTTAGAGATGGTAAAAGATTGCCCGTATAGGACAGGTTCAAAAGAATATGGCAATTAGGTCAAGACGTAGGCCGACCCAAAATCAACAGGTCAAATTTGGATTAGCTTGGCTCTGAGTCAAACCTTAGGTCAACCTCGAGTTTGGGTTTTCCAATTTAGACAAATATAAGAAAAACGATATTATTTTTTATTTTATTTAAAAAAGTTTGGATCTCGGGCCCAACCCATTGCTATCCCTAGCTCAGACAACTCAAAGTTTGATAAGATCGAAATTAACATAATGAGTTATAGTATAATTTAACAAAACAACGTTATTTTCATAATTGGGTTATTAATTTACTAATCTTTTACTTGATTCGATTTAAATTGTTTGAGTTGAGTTAGTACTCTTAAACTAAAACCGACCTAAAATCTTACCAAATTGAAACTAGATCTATTAACTTTGAATCAAATCAAGTCCAGTTGAATATATCATATCTACTAATGGTCTCTTAATTATTTCTATATGCATATAACTATTTCAATAATATAAACTAAAGTTTAGTACTAGTGATAAGTGAGGTCGGACATGTTTTCTATAAAGCTTGAACTCGATATAAAAATCTTAAAAAATTGAACTTGAGTTTGAATTAATTGGATTCTAAATCAACCTAAAAAAGTTAAGTTTATCAAATTTTGAATAAAAATTCAAATTTAAATTAATTAGATTCGGATTGAGTTTGAGGCGAGTTCAATTGAGTTCAAGTTAGGTATGTATTTGAAATGAGTTTAATTTGAATTAAAGATAGCATATGGGCCTTAGCCCAGCCTAAGGTCAATGGGTTAGGTCTAGTTGACCACTTCTTGAGCTAAGCTTTGGGCATTAAAAAAAACTCTAGCCTAAGGCAGGCAATCTGACCTCGACCCGAGACTCAACATATATAAGCAAAATTAAGTTGTTTTTATATTTTCAATTAAAAAACAACTCAGATTAGGCCTAATCAAGCTCTAATCGGATTGCTATCTCAAGCCTCCGCGACAACTATTAAGTTGGGCTTAGGAATGGGCGAGTTCTGGGCCGACCTGTCTCATTGTCGTCCTTAACTGGATTTGGTCATATTGAGATTTGTTTTTTTTAGAAATTACGATTTGTCATTTTTCACCAAACTTAATCATATTGTGCAGAATAAAAAATTATGTAATCTGTAATTAAAAACTATTTATAAAATTTTTTAAAAAGTCTTTTATTGAAAGGTGCATGTCTGAGTATAGGACCTAAAAGCTTGATTTATGAGAAAAAGCGTGACAAGGACTTAAGTAGTAGTTAAGAAGTCTTAAGTAATCAACAAGAATTAACCATAATACCGATCTCTTGAACATGTCAAATCAACCTGCAATTACCGTTTAATCTGGTTCGAAAGTAACGAGTTAAGTTTGGATTGATCATATTTTGGTTATATGAGTCGGATCAAAACTAAGCCAAATTGATCCAAACGACTCAAACTGTCTTTCTAAACTAATATTATTTTAGTATAATTTCTCAAAATGATGTTGTCTTTTGTTTGCAAGTTTAAAATTTCAAGATTAAAATGACATCATTTTGGATTACGCAACTAAATTTAGACCGCCTATTTGAGAGACAAGTCCAGTCCAACCCAATCCATCATCATCTTTAAAGAAAATGTCAATCATTTTTTTCTTAAATAAGTAGATAATCTAATGAGTTGAGTCGGACCTAAGCCTGCCTAACTCTACTCGAGGCTCGATCAACATGAGGCAAAGGGCCTCAGCCGAACTAGCCTAACTTAAGTTATTTTTATTTTTTCTAAATTAAAAAAAAGGCATTGGCCCTCAAGTAGAGCCAGGTATGGCCAGCTCAAGCCTGAGTTCGACCCAATGATCGATTTTTTAAAAATACTGGGCCCAAGACCAGGTCAATCCCCTGATTAGGGCTAGTTGGGCCAAGCTCGGGCCCAAATGTCCTGTCTATTAATAAGTTGTAACGTATAAAATCATATCAAGTATGAATACACGACTAGCCTATCAACATCAATTCCGTCAAACTTGTTACTTAATTCTAAATAGTAATTAACTCGTCAAGTAATTTATTTAAAATAAGTTATTTAAAAACGATTTTGTATATTTGATGATTTATTCAATATATATCCAAAAATAACAATTGCTAATTTTATCATTACAAAAATATCAAATTAAATAAAACTAATTATGTCACTAATGATGCTTATAAGCTTCACTAGGTTTTCATCTATCTACAGCTGAATTAAGATGAATGAGGTACTGAATAAGATTAAAGATTTGGATATGAAATCACTGACTCATCAAAATGATATCATATTACAATAGTTCGAGTAGAATCGAGTTGAGCTCGGTCTGACCTATTGCTAAACTTAAATAAAATTAATCTCATACAATGTTGACTTCCTGTGTCTTTCAAGCCATAAAACATACACACATCTCTTATACGAGTTCTCAAAGGGGACATAGAAACCATAGCCAATGATTAAATCAAGATAGGATTTCATTTGATGATATGATTAATAAAGTTAACTTTCCCACTTGGAGGTCCGAAGAATTTATTATATCAATAGACAATATTTCAACATGAAGATGCTTTTAACATTTTCCATACTAATAAACAACATTCAATGGTAAGAAAACGAGGGTTTTTATCTAATTCTAATTAAGAATAACGATAGAATGAGTCGGGTCAAAATTTTGTTTTGCGACTCGAGATAGAACCAAAATAACCTAAGTTTTGACATAGTTGACCGAAACAAATGAAAAAACTTTTAACTAATTCTAATTAGTGATGACAATAGGTAGCGATCAATCTATCATTCTTTTTGTAGCTGGAATCGAAATCAAATCGATGTCATTTTATTATAGTTGACAAAAACGATATCTTTTTCATATAACTAACCAAAACAACGTTTTTTTCCGTCAATTATGCTAAACGACGTTGTTTTGATCAAATCATCCGACTAAATCTTGCTTGAAATTAGGAAATATTAGACTATTCTATTTTAATTATCCGGCTAACAATTCTGCAAGAATATTAGGGTTGATCCCTCTAATTTTGAGTACGATTCAAAACTCGATTAATGCAAACTAGTTCATTAATTTTAAATCAAATTGAATAGATTCCATCGTGAACCTGTTATCAATTCAAGAAACATAATATAAAGAGAATAAAAAGTAGAAGACATGCATGCATATGAACAAGAACTTTGGTTGAGTTGTGTGTATCACAACACATACAAAAGCGAAAGTGATTGGGTTCGTCGTTGTTGTTAACGTTGGTACATGCAATTATTATTCATATATGGAATTCCTATGAAACCTTGTCTTCTTTTTCTAAAGAACAAAGAGAGCCACTTGTGTGGGGAAGGTGGACGTTGGTGGTGGGGGATGACATGTTCATGTTAGGGCCTATATACATCGTTTAGTATATGCTATGAATTGATTTTGTCGGACTAATTGTCTGCTATTCATTTCACTACATCTCATTTCGTCTAGGGATGGCATTTGAACCTAGCCTGACTTGCCAGCTTCAGTCTGATTCGAGATTAATGACCCAAGTTTGAGTTGATCGAATCCCAAGTCGAGCCTTAGGTTTGATTTTTTCAAAAAATTGGGTCTAAAGTTAAGCTTAGGCTCGTGCTATTCAAGCTCAAGGCCTAATAATTATAAGAAAAATAAAGCTGTTTCTACAGAAAATGATGTCATTGCCTATTTTTTACTGATTCAACTTAACCGGTCAGTTTTTTATTTTTAATTTTAAAAATATAAAAAATCAAATCAGTTCGAGTTGAATAGAGCTGGGTCGACTTGAGTCGAACTCGAGCTTTGAACCGACTACCTCAAGTCAAGCCACTTCAGGCTCGATAGAGTCTCAGGCTGAACCCAAGCTCAAGCTCCGACCCAAGCTCAAGCTCGATCAATTGCTATTCTTTTTTTTTTTTACCCCCTCCGTTCATTTGCATGATGTAATTGTTTTAACATATAACTAGGAACCTTAATGGGTTGGGTTGGACTAGGCCTATAACTCAAGCCCAATTAAAATCCAATAAATCCAAGTTCAAATCGTAGGGATGTCATTTTAGTCTTAAATTTAAAGTAATTATACTAAAAGGATGTCTGTTTTTACGAAGGAATTCAATTTGTTTAGGTTGCTCAAAGTGGACTTCGGATTCGATCCTTCCAACCTAAACTCAGCTAGGTATGAAAATGGGTCAAGCCAGGTCGGATTCTCCTAAGTCTGAGCTCGACTCAATTTCATTTTTGGACACCAAACTTAAAGCATAGTTGGGCAACCCGAGTTTAAGTCTAACTCGAAGCTTTTAAATTTTGAAAAAAAAAGGTTTAAGTTCAACCTATAACTCAAAAATTTTTTAAAAAATTTAAGTTTGATTTGAAGCCCGATCAATTCGAATTAGGCTCGTTGACTTTTGGTGGAGTCAACATAAAATGAACTTTTTTTGCCATCCTGAACCTTAATTAATTTAAAACTAATTTGTTGATTTTAAATTAGGTAGAGTCAAGTTGAAATTTAATTGCCAATACTACATATAATACAACTCGAATCTCCTTAAGGAAGTTATCAATCAGTGTGTTTAAGTGGAGGAGCAAGTATGACTAACAAAAATAGAGATATACTAGTTGTGTTAACAATTCTTTAAAACCAGATCTGAAGTTAAATTAGTAAGGCAAGAGGTTTAACACTTAAAAGGTTCAACAGTTCAACAGTTATTAAACTGTCATAAAATTAATTAATAATTGAATAAAATTAAAAATTTTGAAATAAATTATAAAAAATTGTCCTTATTTATAAAAAATTAAACTTTAATTTAAAAATGTTAAATAAAAATTAATTAATTAATTTTAGTTTATAAGAATTTATTAGTTTTAAAAAATTGGCCGATTAATTAATAAAATTGTCAATTTTTAACAAAATAAATTGAACAAAAAAGTTAAAAACTGAACCAAAAAATTAAATAATTCAATATTTTCACTATTGAACTGAACGGATAATTTGAGCTTTTTAGTCATTGATTACTATTTATTTAAGGAATATTGGTTTCCATTTTTAAATTTTTTACCAAATTAAATCTTTTTTAAAAAAAGTTAACATATCAAATCTTCTATTCTGTTCTAACTCTATTCCATTAAATCTCATCTATATATATTTACGTAGGTATAAAATTTAATAAAATATGATAAAAATATCATAACCGTAATAAAAAAATATGATAATTCCGAATATTATTGTCTTACTCGAAAAGAGTACGAATCTGTACTGACCAATGCTTGCCTAAAAATAAAATAAATAGGAGGGACATGTGACTCAATGACCAATGAGAAATTGACAAGTTTTGTTTGTCTTTGGGTGGTCGGATATCTTTTGTGGATTGTGTGCATATGAGCTGCACGTGATTAGTGCCCCACATACGACCAATACCGTTCAAGTTCTGGAGTCATGCTGACGTGGAAGGAGCCATTCTTGCGTTGCGTTCGTGTTACGTTCGAGTTTACCCTAGATTTTTTTGCTTTTTTTTTTAATCCGCTTTCGTCTTAACTAAAATGCTATATCTTAATTAGGGATTTTAACTAAGGACGCTAATAGGTCAAGGCCGGTTTGAGCTTGCTAGGGGCCGAGCCCAATCTCAAACCTGATTGAGCTCGATAAAAACCAAATCAGAGACAACTTAAACCCAAGCCGAATTTTCTTCTTTAACTTTAACAAAAAAAATCTATAAAAATACAATTATCAGTCTCATAGATCATGAAAAAATCATAAATTCTTTTTAAGGGAAGCTTAACTAGGGGTAAGCATTATTCGGATCGACCTGATTATCTGACCCAACCTGAATTAATTCAGATAAGCAAATGCTAAATTTCGGGTAATTCGGGCCGGCTCGGGTATTACCCGAATTATTTTCAGGCCGGGAAGGGTAACTCCGAAAAAATTCGGGCCAGCCCGATTACTCGAATTAGGTTTAAAAGAATTGTAAAATAGGATAATTGGGGTAAATCGGGCCGGGATAATTGGGGTAAATCGGGCCGGGTAAGTTCGAGTTCGGGCTGGATAAGATGGAAAAAATTTCGGGTAATTCGAGCCGAGCCTGAACAGTGAAAATTCAGCCCGAATTACCCGAATGCTCACCCCTAAACTTAACTACACAAGGGTTAAAAACCAATATTTAAACAATTTACATTTTTTAAAAAATATTATCTATTATATCCTATTTTTATATTTGAGTATATTTAATAGTAAAAATAGAATCATTAGTCTTCAAAATCATGGAAATTTTATTAATTCTTTTAAAGAGAGATCTAACTAGATAAGGGTTAAAAATAAAATTGAAAATATTTAAATTATTTACAATATTATTTTATCTATATTTTTAATCAAAAATTATACAAATTCAATAAATTTTTTAACACACTTAATAATTCATCAATTATATGCTTCGAATTAAACACGAGATAAATATGATTTGAATGAATAATATAAATCTTATATTTATAATCCAAATCTTAATACTTAAAACTACTTGAAGAATCTTCTTATTTGAGATTAATAATCCAATTTTATGTACATCAATAATTAATGTTGGCAATTGATCGGATCCAAGTAAAGTTAGATTAAATACATATTTTTAATTTTAAAAATTAAAGCCAATTTCGTTTCTTTGGAGATGCCAGGCTTTAGGGTGGACTCGAATTCAAGCAATCAAGCTCGAAGCTAGAAGTTATAAAAAAAATTAACTTAGTTCAAAATCCAATCAATTCAAATTGAAACTATTAATTTTGAGTTGAATCGAGCCGAATAAACCTTGCTAAGTCTATATATAATCATGTAACTACGACACTTGGCAACTAAAAAGCTAAGGAACCCAAATAGCAAAACAAATTCTTATTGGATTTACAAATTACTATAAAAATTAAATCAAAATGTTAAAACTCATTTTAATCCATTAATTGCATGTGATTAACAAGGTCTATTCTATAATCATCTAATGAATACACTTGGCAAGTAAAAGCTATGCAACCTAATTAAGAAGACAAATTTAATATGTTAACTTCAGGTTGAGTCCGGTCAGATAATTCTTGCTAAGTCTATTTTTAAGCAGACACTTGGTAAGTAAAAACTAAAATTTGGTTGACAAACTCATGTTGCATTTAGAAATCACAAGAAAAGCAAAATATCATCATCATTATCACTCAGTCCGAAATTTTACAATGAAGCGGGATATGAAGAGGTCCGATAATTAACAATCAAATAGTTTAAAATCAAATCAGATAGTTAAAAACCATCCTAATCCGTTGTATGCTTCTGATTGAGAAGATAATGAAAACAAATTTTGTTGATAACTTTGGATTAAAAGTCACAAGGCAAATTTGCAATTGAAGAATAGACATAGTGTTGTTCTAAAGCAAGAAAGTTTGAAAAGACTTAAAGGAGCTTTCCTTGAAGCATAAACGGTGGATGGGATTGGAACTTGGAAGTCCATCACAGATTCAGATTTAAAGATGAAAGGGGCCCTTTTGCAGAAATAAAAAACTATTCCAAATGCTTATCTTCAAAGCTAGGTGGCAAAATTTTCCACATTGAAAGCTACAGACAATGAGAGATGTATGATTAGACATATTTTAAGTTTCATCCTTACTTCAAATTAGCATAAATTTATAAATTAAGAGAGGAATTCCCAATTCCCACTAAAAAGTTATTAATGACAATTAAACCCTTTATTACATTATAAATAATTTGTAAAATAAACAATAAAAGATGTAAAAATAAGCAATAATTAAAAAATTTAGCCGATTCTGTCGGTTCAACTATAAAAACTTTGACCCGTCTAATTTTTGGGTTTAATTTTTAACTTTTCGGTTCAATTTTTTTCAATAACCCTTGTTATTAAACATCAATCAATTTATTAATTAATCGGTCAATTTTAGTAAATTACTAAATCCTTATAAACTCAAATAAATCAATTAATTTTCATTTAATAATCTTTTTTCAATTAAACTTTAAATGCTTCGATAAGAAATCACAATCTTTTTCAATTATATTTGAAATTCTTTAATTTTATTTAATCTTTAGCCGATTTTATGACAGTTTAATATCAGTTGAACCTTTTAAACCTTAAACCTCTTAATTAATTGGTTTAATTTCGGATTTGATTTTTAAAATATTAAAAAAGTTATTTTACTTAGAATTATTGACTTCCAATGTATGAAAGTACCATTTATATTTTATATATATACATGAAAAGTTTTAATATTAGCATATAATTATTCAAAAATTGTGTGTGTATATATATATATATATATATATATGAAAAGTTTTAACGTTAGCCTATAATTATTCAAATTTGTACGTTTCTAAAATTATAATAAAAAGAGAGATTTGTGATGATTTTGAAACATTTTATATTAAATAATTTGGTACATAGATTAAAAATATAAAATTTTAAATTTTGACTAAAAATTATATTTGACACATGTTGCGTAGTTCTTTAATAGATTTTCTATTTTTTTAACTACTAATTTCATTAAAATTTTTAGTTTCAATTAGTTATAAATTTTACATATTTGTACATTTGACAAATAATTTAAAATAATTAATTATTAAAACAGTAATTGATAATTAATTATGGTAAACAACACATTAGGATCTCAAAATCTCGCTTAATTCTTTTTCAAATTCTCACACCCAAATCTATAAGAGTTAGAATAAATTTAATAAAAGATGATTGACTTTATTGTATAGTTAATTAATTTAACGTAATAATAAAAAACCATAATCTTAAAATTAAAAGACATAAATCTTCTCTATAATTTAAAAAAAACTTCGTCATTTGAGGCGTTAATTTACCGACTAAAATCTCATCCGTCTCTGCCTAAGATCCCGACATCACAACTCTATTTTTGTCTAAATTTCAAAGTAAATAGACTTCTAAATGCGAGATTTTTTGAGTGATCTTTTTAGAATCTGCGCTTGTCATGTAATTCTGAATTTCATATTTCTGTAAGTGAAAATCAGTATAAATATCTTCAGATACTATGCGTTTGCTAATGAGTACGACATCCTTAAAATTGTATCCTTATCCAAATTTCTTATAGTTATTAATTTTCTCGAAACCCTACTTTTTCAAGACTTACTTAAAAAATAACGACAAAATGTATGTATTCTAAATATCAGACGTTGACTAATCAAATGATGTTTACATAGCGATACACTTCAACTCTTTATCTCAAACAAAACCAATTCAAAATAATAATTTATTATAATTATATTAAATTATTAATTTAATTCAAATTTAATTTGTTTAAATCATGTTTAAAAGATGAGTTGAATTATCATATTCGTGACAATCTACATATGATATTCATACTACATGTATTTCGTTATTATTTTTTAACCAAAATTTTAAAATTTTAGAAAAAATATTTTTTATTGATTTTAAAAAATGACGTTGTTAACGGGCAAGCCTGTACTAACCACTTTTAGCCCACAACCTTTTTGTAGTTCTGTCAATTCGGAACTACAGCGGATGCTATGGCTCGGATCAGATCTGAGGTGTCTTTGGATATGGTGGTTTTTCAACAACCCCCAAATGTTATACTGTCAACTCTCAATGATGATCACATGGGTGTTAGTCGCACTCGGCACATTAATCATGTTGTGCGCTCTAGCTAGTTGTTAGCTCCTTTGTTTACAAAAACAAAACAAAAAACAAAAAGCAAAAAAAAACATCTTAGTATGTTACATAAAATCCATAAATTATTGCTTTTTTTTAATAAGTTCTTTAACGTTCCTCTCTTCTTTTTTCAACATATTGCACATGACAATACATTGGCCCTTGCAATATGTTGTACCAAAAGCTACCATA
This sequence comes from Erythroxylum gracilipes, assembly GCA_026413385.1. Taxonomy (NCBI): domain Eukaryota; kingdom Viridiplantae; phylum Streptophyta; class Magnoliopsida; order Malpighiales; family Erythroxylaceae; genus Erythroxylum; species Erythroxylum gracilipes. Next base: position 36,085,040 of record JANZLC010000201.1, on the reverse strand, counting down.
CAAAGCTTATCAAACAAACACATCAGTCACAAAATGAGACACTGCCCACTCGTTGCTAAAGTTGTAAGATACCAGGGACCTCACATGTCGCTATGCCATATGTATGATTATTGGCTAAATATATTTACATTGATTACAACATATATTAGGGATCAAATCTTCTGTGCTGACTGCCCTACACAAGAGCATGACATAAGAATGGAACAGTGTAGTTTGTGTAAATAGCACAAACGATAAAAATCTTGAACCTTTTAACATTTGAATTTAACGATAAAAATCATGAACTTTTCAACACTTTAATTCGATTTATTTTAATGACTTTTGTTATTAAAAATTGATCAGTTTATTAATTAATTAATCAAAATTTTGAAAAATTATAAGTTTTTATAAACTAAAATAAAATTATTAATTACCATTTAATAATTTTTTAATTAAACTTCAAATTCTTCCATAAATAAGGACAATTTCTTTTAATCATATTTTAAATTATTATTTAACTAGTTTTATAATGATTTAATACCGATTAAACGTTAAACTTTAAACCTTAAACAAATTGTTTGGTCGTTTTTTGAAATATTGGGTTTTTTCATATATAGTTTGTGAGTTATTGTATAAACAAATTAATGATTTATGAAATGTTTAATATAAAATTAGTATACATAATTATATATTCTTTATATTTGTAAAGAATATCTCTTGATTATTAATATCCAAATAATAAATCCTAAAAAAGCTTTTACTTTAAAAGGAAAAAGAAAAAAACGATAATTTGTATAACATGATTCTTTTTGTCATCTTGATTGGCTTGTTCTGGTTATTGTTAGTGAATATATAAAATCAATTAAATTCACTTCACACAATAGCTTAAGTTATTGTAGTGAAACGCCTACTTAACATGATATCAGAGCTTTTATGATCAAATAGCCGTAAGTTCAAATCTTACCACTCACGTATTATTTAGAACAAAATAGAATAAACATATACAAATTTGAAGCCCAAAATTTTTTTACTATATGAGTATATTACATGAGTATATTAGTGAATACATAAAATAAAATCAGTCGAGCTAACATCTAAGAATAACTTAAATAATTGTGATGAGACGGACAGTTAATAGTTACGATTATAAAGCCGCCAACTTGTCATTAGAGTATTGACTCGTTTGTTGTTCATGAACCTCAGCTTCTTTGGCTTGTAAGGTGCAACCTTCACGGATCGAGACCTAACATAAGGCTATGTTGACTCTAAACTCTTGTTTTTTCTGTTATAGAGACGATTTCGTCACTTTCATGACATTACGTGTATGTATTATGTGATAATTACGTCTTGCTTATGCTAATGTTTTCACTGTTTATGATATTAATTGTGGAATGATAAGACAAATTTCGACTGATTATAATGAATTCTAAATTTTAAATATTATATCGATTTGACAGATTTAATTGTAAAGGTTTTAAATCGGACAATTTTTTATTCAATTTTTAATCTTTCGATTCAATTTAGTTTAATAATTTTTGTTATTAAAAATCGATCATTTTATTAATTACTCTGTTAGTTTTTGTAAATTATTCATTTTTTATCAACTAAAATAAACCAATTAATTTTTATTTAAAAAATAATAAATTTACAAGTATATAATCTTTCAATTTTTTTAATTTAGTATATAACCTTTCAAAATTCATACAACTCAAGTCAAAATGTTATTTTTGTTAATGGAGCTAATAAATAAATATTTACGTAATATTTGGCAGATACCCCTTATTAGTACAAATAACCCTTTTTTAAAACTTGATCTATATAAATTATAAAAGGTTAATCACTAAATTAAAAATATTTAAACATTTGAGACAAAATTAAAAATATTAAAATGTTAGGCACTATTTAATTTATAGTCAATTATTTAATTTCATGTTAATTAACTTACCCTATTGTTACATTTTCATAATAACAAGCTTTTGTTTGCCATTTTTAGTATATGTTAAATAAATTAGAGTGTTACAAGCAATTTCAAGCACTTACACTATTTACTTTATTAATGATTTATATATTATATATTTAAATTAAAATTAAAAAATTGATTAAAATAATCATTTGAAGAATACAATAATTCCAAGTGTAAGCCGCCTACTAATAGCTACGGCAGAAAAGCAAACCCCCATGATAGCAATTTGCCTACAATCATTGAGTCCACAATCAAAGTATGCTTAACACCTTTTTTTAAAAATATATATACTTTTATGGATAACTAAATTCCTTTTATTTGTTTAATTTACATACAAATTTAAAGAGTAAAACCCAAATTTTTAAAGTATAATTTTTTTGAATACCCTTTTAATTAATGCAATAGTCTGTAAAGTATGTCAACGGAATATTAACGTAATTCACTCAAATCCCTTTAAATAGTATTTAAAAATAACAATAAAACTTAAATTAATCTAACTCCATCCAAAATTATCAAATTCTAAATTGAATTTAAATTCTCTTTTTAAAAAATAAACTTCAAATCGAATTAGAGTGATTTATAAAGAAATTCAATCCACACCCGATCATGCCAACGGATTGTTTTTCTCACTAAATATATATCAACGACATATTTTCTTATCGAAGATGCTCAGTAACTGTGCCAATGAGCTATTTATTCTACTGAAGATTTGCCAACGAGTTGTTTTCTCATCGAAGAAATTCAGAAACCTTGCCAACGGAATATTTAATAATATAAACATATATTAACATAATCCTAAAATTCATAATTTGAAGTATTAAAATTTAACAATAAATCAAATTCTATTTTTTTTTTCTCTTGAATCCTACTCATAGCAATAATATTTGAACAATTTGGATCAATACAAATTGTGAGATATTCCCCTTAAAATTTACAAGAGGTACACTCGTGTTTTTGGTTAATAAGAATTATATATATAAAAAAAAAACCAAACTTTTCCATTCCTCCCCATTACAACATCCCAATACCCTAAATCTAAAACAAAATTATACCTAACCAATATAATTGAACAAAAACATATATGGTTAGTTACTACCACTCGCACGATTCACCGAGTCAACCCAGTCCGTTAACTTTTAAGCAACGGCCCCGATTCACTCAAATAATCAAGACCGCTCCTGAAGCCGACGTGGCGACATCTCTGAAGATCCTCGGGATTCGAGAATCCCCCGACGTGTCGGGAATCCGATACCACACGTAGAATCTCCTCGAAAACCGACTCGTCGCACGGGATCGCTAAAGGACCGGCGTTCTTGAAGCCGTACTCCTCCTCCGCTTGTACGAGGAGACTCTTGAATATCGGGTGGTTCAGGTACGTCGCACGCACGATAAACCTCTTGCAACTGGCCCCCACGCAGACAGCCACGTGTCCGGCCGGCACATCAGACGGCGTTCGAGCCGCTGCCTGCCTCGCCTTCGTCCGCCACCGTTTTAACATCTGTCGGATTCTCACAATGTGCCGGATTCTGTTGCTCTTCGGCATTTTCTCGGGAAAATCAAGGGATAAAGAAAAAGTGAGAGAACGTGAGGGAGCGTGAAAGTCTTTTTCGAGCTTGAACGAGAGAGTGTATGTTATTAGTGGTTTCTTTATAATATAAGATGGATTCATAAACGCCCTTGTTTTAGAGATAATTACGAGATTGGGCGCGTGCGTTATATTAGTTATTAATGTTTTAAAACTTGGATAATCGATTACACCGAAAAGATATAAAATTTAAAATTTAAAAAATTTAATAGGTGTTAAAAATTATATTACATAAAATTAAATAATTTAAAATATGATTAAAATAAATTGTCTTTTCGTAAAAAAGAATTTGAATTTTAATTAATTTTTATTTATAAGAACTTATTAATTAACAATATCGACATATTAATTAATAAACTAATCAATTTTTAATAACTAGAGTCACTCAAATAAATCCAACCGAATAGTAAAAAATTGAAAAAATATATTATATTTTAAGTTTTTAAGGTTAAATTGATTAAGACAAATGAATTTTTAACTATAGTAATTAGTTAAAATTAGCTATGATTTTATTAGGGAGTTTTATAACAGGGAGGAGTGATTTATTAAGGTAATGACACCAAATATTATTGAATTATAAATGATTTTTTCTCTATGAGGATATAATTATTTGCCTCTTTGGTTATTCATTTAATTAGCTTTTATTAATGAAGTGAAGACATAATAAAATTTGAATTATAAAATAAATTATGTTAATTATGTGAGAATTGAAATTTCATAACAATCTAATGAAGTTGTAGCTTGCACTAATTTGATTTCTTCTCAGTTTAATCAATAAAAATTATATTAGTAATGAATGTAGCATTATTTAATATTATTAAAAATTGCAACAACAACAACTCAGTGAAAGTCAGGTCTGGGGAGTTCTAGAAATAAAACTACTTTATCCTGAACTGATAAAAAGGTTGTTTCCAACAATATTATTAAAAAGTTATAAATGTAAATCATTTTATATTAGTCTCGTCGCATCTATTATTGCTAATTAACTAATTTAAAAGGTAAGTAATTAAATTTAAAAGTTTAATATTAAATTAAAAAATCTAAAATGCTTTATACTATTTAATTTGGTCCATTAATTAAACCATTCCAAAGAGATTGCTTCACTTAGAATTGCAAAGTAAGATTTGATTAGATTTTGCTTGTCTAAGAATTCCAAAACCCCCAAGGTGCCCATCTCAACCCAACCTAAAGTCATCAAGTTCAACCTGGCTAGAAGCTCAAAATTTTCATATATTAAAAAAACCTAATCAAACTTTAGGTACCTAAACTCGAGTATTATAGCAGCCTTTCGAGCGAGCCTTTGGGATATCCTGTAAACCCTGTGATTTGGTAAAAAGAGGATATTAGGGAAAGTAGTGAATTGAGATTTTCCTATAGAGAGTTAGATAAGAGGAGACCTTCGCGTTCGATTCGAAAAGCTTAGACCCGATAAAAGAATTTCAGGTATTAACAGGTCCGACCAACCTAACCCATTATCATGTATAACTATTTCCAAGCTTTTTTTTCATATTGGAAAGTGGTTTTTTTAAATGACTGTTCATGAGAGCATTTCTTAGCATGGAGAATATTACTATCATGACACTTAGCTCATACTCAAAGTCATGATTGTTGAATAATTAAGCATAGTAAAAGTTCATACCATTAGTTAATGTAATTAACATATTAATATTCATTTTCCTTCTATTCCCATTATCTCTTGTCTCCCATAATCTTATGAACACAGTAATCCTAGTTAAAATACTAATTAATCCAAGATCTAAGGAATATATGCTGGGACATGCCTTTGGACTCTCCTTAGATGGGATGAGTCACTTTTGAGCCCAAATCCTCACTATACATTGCAGGGAGAGAAGAATTTGATGGTGGTTGTTTCAAACATTTCAATAAAACGACATAGTTTTTATATCGATAATTGGGTCATTTATGGTCATAATCGGATTTGGTATTTAACTACTTTAGTTTTGGTTGATTAGGTTTTGAAATCTAATGTGAAATCAAAATTTTGTTTTTTAAAATTTAAATCTGATTCAAAATTACAGCTTTTTTTTTGAAATTATTCAAATTACAGTTTTACCTACTTTTGATCTCAACTGATAAGGTTATTTGATGGAGGTTATTATTTCTGGTCAAAATCGAATTTGATGTTTTACTTATTAAGTAAAACGACATTATGAGACTCGTTTTAAATGTCAACAAAATTATTTTCTAAATTTAAAATTGACTCGAATTTTAATAAAAATAAAATTGACCTTATTTTTATTCTTTCCTTGTTTTATATTTATTATAATATCTATTTTATTATTTATTTTATATTTTTATTTGTACGTATTTATTTATTTTTATTATATTATTATAATCTTTATGTCTATTTTAATTTTAATTTTTATATGTATCTTTTTTAATGTGTATATCACCATTTATTTATTCAGTTTTTTTATGGGACTATCATAAATAACCTTTATATTAGTTAGGAGTAAGACTTGTACTTCTAGACCTTCCTAAATTTTACATATTTGCTTGACTTTTACTGAAATTATGTTGTTATTATTGTAACTTTAATCTTGGCTGATTAGTCTAATTTTGCCTTCCTTAACCAAGTATAAGGATATGGCAAGTAAACTACTATAGGTTCCGTTTGGTGAATGATTTATCAGCTAAAAATTAGTTGATTGACTATGTTAAATAGCTGATCATTGTGTTTAATAATTAGTAGATTGGGTTGGTTGATTGAACTAAATCAGTTGATTTTTAAAAAACTCAGGAGGACCAACGTTTGGCCTTCAGCTAATCAAAAATAACAGATTATAAGTTATTTTACACATAAACAATTAATACTAAACAGTTAATTTTATCAAATATCTTAAATAAAAAGCTGATGTTATTTGCTAGTCAAATCAACTGATATAATCCACTGCCAACTAATTCTGGTAGAATTATTTAACAACTAATGCAATCCGCTAATTATCAAACTTTTTTTTAAACGGAGGAATATGCAGTCGCTATCATTTGAATGCGCACCGGATAAATATCCGGATTAACAGAATACCCTACAAATTACGCCAATTGGATACTCCACACTAGACAAACTCTATACGACATGCTTAATTAAAAAGCGTAAGTAGAAAGATTTGAACACAAAACTTTCTAGCCTTATACTTTCTACTCCACCAATTCAAACACATGCTAGGCCTGTAATTTCAAACTCTTCCAAAACCAAAGAGTTGAGATCGTTTATTAACTCTGAATCGTTAATTCGATAGTCAAATGCCTAATTACTCTATTAGAACAAAAGTAAAAAACAATCCACTAATGCAAGCTTTTGGTGTATCCCATTGGCCAATTCAATAAGTCATTATTGCTAACAATCCATGCTTAGACTGATTCGAAGGGACAATTACAATAAGTACAGGCGTTGCCTTTATAGTGCCTTAATTAACGGTAAGTAACGTGTAGGAACATGCTCATGTCTCGCCATAATTTATAAACACCACGATGATTTGACCGCAAGAATTGACTTGTGAGAACTCAAGTTGCCGTATCTTTACGGTGTTTGAATATGTTTCTCAACCCCTTCATTGTCACTCTCATTAACAACAAATAAATTCTAACGGTGTAAAAGTTAATATTAATTCTTCTATTCCGTTTACAAGAAAACGGGAACAGTAATTTTGTGTTTTTAAAAATTAATCTGAATATATTAGTTTAACAATCAAATTTACAAATCTGCTAATTTTTTATTCAATTTTTAAGTTTTTAAGTTTGATTTAGTTTAATAATCTTTGTTATTAAAAATAAATCAATTTTTACAAACTAATCAATTTTTATAAACCAAAATAAACTAATTAATTTTTATCTAACAATCTCATTCGCTTACCTACACTTTTTCAATCAAGCCTATTGTACTAGAATTGCCTAATGCGGAGTATCTAATTGACGTGATTTACAAGCTATTGCATCAATCCGGATATTTACCTATTGCACATCCAAAGGGTAACGGTTGCGACCACCTCGGTTTAAAAGAAATCAGTTTTTATAAATCAAAATAAACTGATTAATTTTCATTTAACAGTCTCTTTTTTTTAATAGATAAGGATAGTCTTCTATAATCAATTTTAAATTCTTTAATTGATTTTATAATATTATAATACTGATTGAACCTTTTAAATATTTTCAACCTTAAATTTTTTGTCATACCGGTTTAACTTCTGCTCCTATTTTTAAAACATTGATAAATTCTATGATTAAAAAGTTGAACTGGTTCGGCCGGTTTAATTGTAAAAACCTTGAACCTACCAATTTTTTGATTCAGTTCTTAAATTTTCAGTTTCAATTTACTTTAATAACTTTTATTGTGAAAAATCTATTATTAGTTTATTAATTAATCGGTTGATTTTCGTAAACTAATCAATTTTTAAAAATAAAAATAAACCAATTAATTTTCATTTAGCTGTTTTAATTTTCAATTAAACGTGAAATTACAGACAGTCTTCTGTAATTATATTTCAATTTCTTTAATTTTATTCAATCTTTATTGAGTTTTATGTCAATCAAATACTCGTTGCACATTTTAAACCTTAAATCTTTTGTCTTATCGATTTAATTTTCGATCTTATTTTAAAAATATTTGGTAATGATTAAAAATGAAACATAATGATGAATTTCTAGTGCCTTGTTCAGAAATTAACCAAAGCTTATCGGCTACTAACCACTCTTAATCTAGTTCTTCAATTAAGTAACATGTTTAATTAATAAAAGCACGTATAAAAAGTTAAAGGGTTAAGGCTTCAATTAAGTAACTCGTTTAATTAAGATAAGAAGTTTAAAATTTAAAGAGTTCAATTAATATTAAATCGTTATAAAATTAGTTTAAAATAAAATAAAATAAAATAGTTTAAAATATAGTTGAAAGAGATTGTTCTCACCGAGCACAAAATTTTAGATTTAATTGAAAATTTATATTATTAAATGAAATTTAATTTATTTATTTTTGGTTGATAATAACTTATTAATTTATAAAAATTGATTAATTAATTAATTTTTAATAAAAAATTATTAAAATAAATCGAACTAAAAACTTAAAAATCAAACTAAAAAATTGAACAAACTCAAACATTGGACGTTCCATGTCGGAATGTTTAGTGATATCGAAGATCACTTCGTCTAAAGTTTGATCCGTTAGTTAACTTATTTGACCATTGATTTACAGGTTATTATGTGCGTCCTAAACACGTACTAAAGTAAATTATTGCATCAGTTTAAGCAGTTTTAGAGTTCAGAAGACATAGTATCCGAACCCTAATCTTGATGCGTATCAGAACCCTAATCCTGATGCAGATTTGTTTATTTATTTTTTAATGTAGTACACTTTCATGTTAAGAAGGAAGTTTTAAAACAGCGTCATGTTCCAGACAAACCGACAGAGCAGAAGCCAAAAGCAGTTCACGAAATACAGGAACTGAAGAATCCTGATACAGACATGAAGCTGGAAGTATTAAAAAAAACGTTATTTTAAACCAGAAGTTTCTGTATTTTTTAATATTTTAAAAATTAGATCAAAAATTAAATTAATAAAATAAAAAATTTAAAGTTTAAAAAATTCAACCGATATGTTTAACTAAAAAAAGATTGTTAGATGAAAATTAATTAGTTTATTTTGATTTATAAAAATTGATTATTTTATAAAAACTGACAATAAATTAATAAATTGATCAATTTTTAACAACAAAGATTATCAACCTAAGTTGAAAATAAAATTAAAAAGTTAATCGATTGAAGATTTTTACTAATATACAGATTAAATTGGTTTGTATTTTAAAATATTAGTATTTTTATAACAGGATCACTCAAAACAATTAAATATTTGGCCGAAAGTAGAGGAAATGGAGTTGTATAAAATACCCATTTGGTCTTCCAACTTCTAACACTTTTTGGTGTTTGTGTTGGTTGGTTGGTTGGTTTGGGATTGAAGTAGCAAGCAGTACAGGCTTTTTGAGGCAGAAATACCTTTTCAATCTAGAGACGGCTATTTATTTTGTCATTTTAGGGTTTATGAATAATTAATTATATAAACGGAAAAGACTTGAAAAATTAAACTCGACTCAAAATAATTATATTTAATTTAAATTATTAATTTAAAAATTATAATAAATTATTTATTTGAATCGAATTTAATTGATTAAGTTCGAATTTAATTGTCATATAAATAATGTTGGATTAATAAAGATTAAGAAAATGAAATTACGAGTCCGGTTGACATTTTGATTTAGGTCAATCTAATTGAAGTTAATTCTAATAATAACAATAACAATATTTAGTATAAATCTCGTTGCTTCCCTGGAGAGGTCTAAATTTTAATAATACGTAATCTTATCTTTAATTAACAGAGAGATTATTTATAAATGATATGTTGAAATTAATCTTAAAAACTTAGTCAAATTTTAGACTGAACTCTGACCAATCTAATTTCATGGGCAAGACAATTTCATTTTTTTCAATAATTGAAAAATTTTAGAATCAAAATAATGTCGTTTTATCCGACTCGTTGCTATCTCTAGTTATAGCATATATATATATATATATATATCACATTTTAATGCTTGGGCCTAGTTACGGGTCAATGGACCATCAAAATCAAACTGGACCCATTTTTTCATTCCGGTCCGACCCACAAAATTTTCCGTACATTAGCCCGATGGTCCATCATTTCCCAAAAATGCCCTTACCTCTGTGATGCAAAAACATATTAAATTAAAAAACATAAAAAATATATATATATCTGACTCCAAAAATCCGGAAACGAGAAGGGGCTGCGATTTTCTACGGCAATGCCTACCATACACCTACCCCATAACCAACTGCTCATCTCACCTTATCACAGGTCACCTCCATTCCTGACCACCGTGAACTCCGCCGTACGGCCATTCCAGACACTCAAACCGACGATTCCAGTTATCCGACGCACGGTCTCAAGGCCGTTAACGATGACGAGATGCATGGCAAACCCTAGGAGAGTGAAAATGGTGGCGAAGCAAATCCAGAGAGAGCTTTCTGATATGCTTCTTACCGATAAGGTCCTGCAGTATGCTATCTTACCGGAGGCCGCTCTCGGCGCCGATCGTTATCTGTCTTCTCTGACCACCATTAGCGACGTCGAAGTCTCCGGTGACTTACAGGTGAAAGAAACGTTTAGTTTTGTTGAACATATTTTGGATTTCGCTTTTGACTTACGAGAAGTGGTGGCGTTGTGTGCGTTGTTGCAGGTAGTTAAAGTGTATGTGTCAGTGTTTGGAGATGAGAGAGGCAAGGAGGTTGCGATTGCGGGGTTGAAATCGAAATCCAAGTATGTGAGAAGCAAGTTGGGGAAGCGAATGAAGTTGAGACTCACTCCAGAGATTAGGTTCATAGAAGATGAATCTATGGAGAAAGGAAGCAGAGTAAGTACCATTATCTTAATCTTTGGAGTTCAACATATTGTAGTAGAAGCTCTCATGTTATTTGTTAGAGTTCAAGCATGTTCATTGTGTCAAATATCTATATGTTCTCTTTCATCTTTCAAAATTCATTATTCAGTTTAGGAATTGCTAAATGAATGACTCATTGTGCATTTGGTGGAGATAGAATTATGGATGCATACCCAAATTATACTTGATAGATTGAATCGATAAAATCCGAGATAATCGGTATCTCTTATTGAATTGCTCATGCAATGAGCATTTACCAGCTCCCAGATAATTGAATTGAACTCTTCTTTATGCCCTTTATAAGGGGGGAACAAGACTTAGGCTAGTTTCAGATTTCAGGATTTGTTCAAAATTTTCAATAACTTGATTTCTAATAATAAGGTAAATTATTTATTTGTTATTTTGCATTCTGGGGAAGAAATTACTTCCTACATTGATCGGACCCTTCAGTTTGAAGTTATTGACCGGAGTTTGGTCTGCATTTCATTCATCATCTCATCTGGGTTCTTCTATACTTTGAGCAGAGTTTAGTTCAATAATGGTGTTCTTTTCTGATACATGTGCATTGAATTATTCCCTATTAGGTTATTGCGATATTGGATAAGATAAAAGATGAGAAAAAGACTACACGAAGACAAGATGACGAGCTCTCTAACATATCTGGTTCACCTGAAGATGATAGAAATTGGGAGGAAGATGACCCTGATGAAGGCATTATATACGTAAATTAGTTGTTCTGAAGCGCCAGGGATTTACAGTTGTATCATTTTGTGAATGTGCCAACAATTTGTTCACAGGTTTGTATTGATCTTTTTTTCTCAAGAAGCATGATGGTTTGTAGCAGGTTAAGCTTTCTTACCATCTGTTCAGGATACAGCATATTTAGAATTCAACATCGACAATGCCTGCTGTGAGTATTGATTTGGTTCTCACTTGCTGGCAGTCTTATCCATTTCCTAAAAGTCACTACGCAAATTTGCAGAACTTGTGTTTAGACATTTGAGATACTTGTGGACTCGCAAATTTACCGAACTCATGTTTAAACGATTGAGATACATATGGACTCGTATGCTGTATGCTGTCCTGTTATATAGATGTCTTAAGTTACGATGCAAATTTACAGCACTTATGTTTAGACGATTGAGATACTTACAGACTCATATGCTGCCCTGTTATATAGAGATGACAATTATGAACTCTTTGTTGCAATACATACATGAAGTGTTATCTGAGGAATGATTTTAACCATCATCTTGCTACTGTGTCGATGGATATTCTTATGTTAATAAGTAGGGATGGCAGTTTGAGCACCAAAACAATGTCGGTTAGTTTTACAAAAATAATGTCATTTCGGTGGCCTCTATTAAGAAGTATCCCAATAATATAGTGTGTTATTCTCTAGAGTTGAATGATCTGTTAGTACGTTCCATGTTAATCCACCACACTAATTGATTTCTAAATAACTATTGGTTTGTATGAAGAGCTTGTTGCTTTATTTCATGCAGGGACAGACGGCCAAATTAATTTGGACAGAAGCAAGTCATATGCCTTGAGGTGTCTTGCTTTAACTGAAACTGAGATGTGATCTCTCTTGTATAGTTCTCTGTTACTTGACACATCCAAATTTGGTTGGTTTTATGAAATAATTGGTTGAGAAGGATTTGTCTATATCATGTCTGATTGAAGGTTTCACTTCTTCAATGAGTTCTTATTAACTTATACTTCCATAAACATGGGCTTCTCGCCTCATCACTTTGGAGATCTAATATTTTTGCATTAGCAGATTGAGATCAAAAATTGGAAATAAGGTCTGGGGATTATATATGGTGTTGTTCTTGGGCTGACAAACATGGCATCATTCCTCCTAATTCACTAATTGATAACTTTTCAAGGGTTCTCTTTATTCCTTAATTGGGTTGGCATTATTCAACTTTGTTCACTAATTGATAACTTTCTTAACAAACCAGTTTTCTTTTCCTGAACCAAGTCGCTAACAAAATCCTTACAGGATTATCTACAAAGCTGGCGGTCATATGCCACAGAAGTTTGACTGTTGCACAAAAACTTCAGCGACTTCATTCAAATCCGCACTGCCTCAAAAATGTTCCAGCGATGCTAAGTCCACAAAGCTAGCTATCGTAAAAATGGATGGATCATAAGAAATCATTCTCTTTTCACAAACAGTACCTGAACTTCAGTCTGATGAGCTGATTGCATTCCAGATCAACAATTTACTGGAAAACGAAAGAAAATTCGAGAGCAACGTTAATGCGTTAAAAAAGACAGTATTCTTTTAGCAAAAGGAAGACTTAATCTTCCAAGAATTAGCCCATGTCAGTACCAGAAAATCGTCCTGCAACATGGTCGGTCAACTACATACACAATCTCTCACTACACTGGACAAAAACTTCAAAAAAGCTTATAACCAGAATCACTAGACGGTACTACCCATCAATATGCATTATTTCTATGCCACCTCAGCCGTAAATTTCCCACGAAAACCATCTCTTTCAGTGATGAGCCTTTGCTTCAGCTTTCTTGTGAGGCTTTGCCTTCATCTGCATTTAAATAGTAAAGACATCAACAAGTAAGCATTTGCAGATAATAAATCATAATCAGGGCACTTCAATCACTTTCAAGGATAAACAGATCAAGAACATGATAGTCTCTAATTACATGCCTAGTTTAATTTTAAAATTCCAACTTAAATAAATGAAGATATAGACACTTTCAACAAGATATGAAACAAGTATGAGGTGATTAGACAATAGGCCAAGCAAAGAAAAGAACACTTAAAGATGACAACAAGCCAGTGATGTTGTTTTGACCAATTAGTTCTCAAGTCATTGAACAAATTGTTAACAGTTTGTCCAAAATGGTTTGGGCTGGGCTGGGCCGACCTTCATGTAACTCAATCAATTCAAGCTAGGCCAGGCCAACCCAAATTGCCAATCCTGAACAACGAAGGACCAGATTTCTTCTTCTATAGATGTTCCAGCACAAAGGCAATTCGTTATCCCTTAGCATTATTAGTTTGATAATTACTTTAGTTCACTCTTTGCTTATTCAAATCTAGCTATCGTGAAATGGGATGATTCCTCAGTAAACAAATTCCTGTAATTCTTCTTATCAAACAACAAACTTTCAAATCCAGCAAAGAACTTCAGAGCAATGGGGAAATCAAATAAGCAATGAACTATAAACACATTCCATAAACAGATGATAAACTCGGAAATGAAACAATCACAGTTAAGTCAAACGGATACAGCAAACCCCACCTTGAGATACTTAAGCTTCATGTTGCCATAAACAAGACCTACAGAGAAAGCCGATACACGAGCCACCTAACACACCAACAACCCAAAAATCAAACACCCAGACATTGATTTTCAAAGATATTGCTCCAAATTGCACTAATTAAAATCCTACGCTAATGAAACACAGAGATCATAAATAAACTTTCTTCTTTTCTGTTCCCTCTCTAAATTTCAAGCATTTTCCAGCAACCAAAATATGGGAGGAAATGAACAATTACCAATGCAAGAGTGCTGATGCCGGAGTACGGTCCCGGAGGCGGCGTCATCGGGAAGCTTTGGCCTTGGGGATCGAACAAGAAGACTAGAAGAGAGCTTCCGGTAATTTAAATATCACAAACCCTAGATTTGACTCCTAGTGAGAGAAAGAGAGAGTCAAGATCATTGTAATGTGGTTCCGATCTCTAAATGTCGTCCAAGCGTTTTAATTCAGTGCGGTCGAGAGTAGAGTGCAACATGGTAAACTGCCAGTAAACGACGTCGTATCGATGTTACCTTTCTTTTTAAACACACCGTTTCTTATTAAATATTTAAATTAAAAGACATAGAAGATGGAACTCTTGTAATTTAAGAAATCATAGAAAATTCCTGATTTTTAAATTTTAAAAAACATTCTAATTTTGCAGTTCCTTTTAGATTTGTTTTAATTAACAATAAAATATATGCAATATGAATATTACATATATACTTATCATATATCACTAATATGGTAACTCATAAGGATGTTAATGGACAGGTCGGATTTTTTTTTTAAATTACAAAATGACAACATTTTTGTTGTTTCAGTTGGGCCGAATTATTTTTACCCGTGGTTCGATTAATCATAGTCAAAATCGGACCGGCCCAAAATTGACATCTCTAATAACTCAAGTCATATTAAATTTAATTTAATTTAATAATTTAAGATAATTATAATAAATTATTAGTTTAAATTATATTTAATTAGTTCTATTCAAACTTAAAATTCACTTATAAATAACATTTGATTAATACAAGTACAATATTCATGACTTGTGTATTTTATTTTATTTTGATAAATTTAAATATTATAAAAAATTTCTAATATTTGTTAAACTAAACAAGAAGTTTTATTTCTTTTACCCAAATATTTAATACTCATCAAACTTGGAATTTAGGACAGATCGAATGAGTAAATCCACTAAGTTATTTTTATTTAATTAACCCTTTTTGTAATTAACATGATATATGTTATAAATTTACAATTAAAAGAATTCCTTTTTTCATAATTCACTTACATCATTATTAAAATATATATGATAAATTATTAAAAGGTTAAGATATTCAAAATAATGTAATAACATATTTTTTATTCTATAAAATAAAACAAAAGTTCGTAAATAATTTTTGCACATATATTTGGATCAGATCGAGTTATATGTAATCTAATTTCTAACATAATATATAATTAAAAATATTAAAGTGCTCCTTAGGGGTGGTCGAGTTAATTGAGTGTAGTGATGGCAACGCGGTGGGTATGGGGCGGGTATGCCATCCTCTATACCCGCCCCATGAACCTGCCCCCATCCCCGTCGGGAATTTTTTTAGCACTCTCATACCCGTACCCTTTAGGGGTTTGACCCCTATCGGGTACCCGTTTACCTGCCTCTTTCTTTTTTAAGATAAGCTTATTTATTACGAATGTATATATTAAATATATATATATATATATATATATATATATAACGGGTATATAAGTATGTATATATATATATATAATGATAAAATTGTAATTACTATATAACGAGTAAACGAGTATGGGGGGTGGTATCTTCATACCCAACGGGTATTTTTGTTAACCTCGTACCCACCCCACAGATAAAAATTTGCTCCTCATATCTGCCCCCGTTTGGGTAATTTTATCAGGTACCCATCGGATTCGGGTACAATTGCCATCCCTAGTTGAGTGGAAGACATGAGGCTAAAAGGTCCTATAACCAAATCTCCTTTTTACGCTCTCTTGATCGAACCTATCGTACAAAACTTGCCTAGTGTGGAATACCCGGTTAGCGTGATTTGCAGGTTATTACAAAAATTCGAAAATTTACCCGGTACACATCTAAAAAATAACGACTACAAGTTCTTCCATTTCTAAAAATGTTAAAGTATTAATTATAAATTTAATTTTTGTATATAACTCACTTTTCTCTTCTTTTTTTATATCCAAATCCAATCTCCAATAAAAGCTAACATTTAAACGTATTAATTACTTGTGTTCATACAACTTTTAAGCTCTATTTTCTCCTGACACTATTGTGTTTTCTTTTGACTTTTGTATGAAGTTTCACACTTGGATGGCTTTTTGTTTGGAACCTTATCTTTCTCACAAGATCAGTCAAATGATTCTTTCTAAGTGGTTTTAAGGATGTTTGATCGTGAAATGTCATCAGTTTTTGGTGGCAGGTATTGAAAGATGCTTGTTGGTGGTTCGTATTTAGCTTGAATGATAATAAATCGGGTTGAATTTGAAATTTTTTATTGACAAACGATACGAAAATTTCAAATTTTAATTAAATTTTGAATAAGTTTGAATTATTTAAACAAATTTGGATTAAAGTTGATGTTTTTTTATTAAATCAAATAATAGTTAAAGAAAAAGATACGCTTGTTTGTAATTGACGTGAATGATAATAACTCGGGTTGAATTCGAAAAGAATTTTTTATTTACAAATAACATGAAAATTTAAAGGTTTAATCATATTTCGAATAAGTTTGACATTATTTCAACTTTTTAAATAAAATTCGATTTCAATTTAATTTAAAATTTATTCATTAATTTCTACGACAAGTTCATGGCCGCTTCTGACGTAGTTTATAACTAAATTATATATAAAACAATTAAATTATTTGTCTAAATTATTAAAATTTAAGTATTTTTATATTTCAATTTGAATTATTTTAAAATTAATAAATAAAATTTTAAATCTGCTCAACATGGACTCTATCAAACTTTTGACCTATGTGATCTTTAATTTACTTTAAAGTCTTAGGATTTGTTGACTCAAGTTGGAAAGTTCTTTTGGCATTGATGCTTTAGAAAAGTATTAATTAAGGTTTAATAAATTAAAATAATTTATTTTGGATATTAAAGAGAGATCAGATTAGAAAGCTGACAGACCAATAAGATTCATGGGTTGAGATAATATATGTAACCGTAACTCAAATCATTACATAGCTTGCACATGGACCAAATCTCCTAAAACCTAGAGCCAGTTTCCTATAAAGACTGCTGAGTCTTCTCTTGACTGAAGCTCCATTGTGTTTAGCTTCTTCTCTAACCTCAAAAGGCTTCAATCTGTCTCTCATACTCACTTCAATGGCCGCCACAAGCCCCAATTTTTCTGCACTCTCTAAACCTTCGTTTTCTTTAAATTCAAGTGCAAAGACACCCCAGAAAGCTCCAGTCTTTCTTCTCCCAAAAACCCTGCTTAAACCCTCTGGTTTCAGTCAAAGACACGATCTTTATCATACCCAGAAAGCACAGGTCCCTTCCTCTTCAAAAAATCCTATAGCTGGTCATCTTTCTGCAAATGAGAAACGCCCAGATGATCATTCTTTAAGTTCTTATTTTGATGATGACGATAAACCCCGTGAAGAGTGTGGTGTTGTGGGTATATATGGTGACCCTGAAGCCTCTCGTCTTTGCTATTTAGCCCTTCATGCTTTACAACATCGAGGTCAAGAAGGAGCTGGCATTGTTGCTGTCAACAACAAGGTTCATCAAACCTTTACTGGTGTTGGATTAGTTTCTGAAGTGTTTAATGAGTCTAAGCTCGATAAATTACCAGGTGATTTAGCTATTGGTCATGTTAGATATTCCACAGCAGGGGCTTCAATGCTTAAGAATGTGCAACCTTTTGTTGCTGGCTACAGGTTTGGATTTGTTGGGGTTGCTCATAATGGAAATGTAGTAAATTATAGGAAGTTGAGGGTTATGCTTGAGGATAGTGGCTCAATTTTTAACACTAGTTCCGATACTGAGGTTGTTTTACATTTGATAGCTATATCAAAGGCTAGGCCTTTCTTTTTGAGAATTGTTGAGGCATGTGAGAAGCTTCAAGGTGCATATTCTATGGTGTTTGTGACGGAGGACAAGTTGGTTGCAGTAAGAGATCCTTTTGGGTTTAGGCCTTTGGTTATGGGTAGGAGGAGAAATAATGGAGCTATTGTGTTCGCATCTGAGACTTGTGCTCTGGATTTGATTGATGCTGAATATGAGAGAGAGGTTAATCCTGGAGAGGTTCTTGTGGTTGACAAAGATGGAGTTCAGTCACTTTGCTTGATCGCTCATCCTCAACCAAAACAATGCATATTCGAGCATATTTACTTTGCTCAACCCAATTCGGTTGTGTTTGGTCGTTCAGTTTACGAATCCAGGAGCATTTTTGGCGAAATACTTGCCACTGTGGCTCCTGTTGAATGTGATGTAGTAATTGCTGTACCAGATTCTGGGGTGGTGGCTGCACTTGGTTATGCCGCTAAAGCAGGAGTTCCATTTCAACAAGGGTTGATAAGGTCACACTATGTGGGGAGAACCTTTATCGAGCCCTCACAAAAGATCAGGGATTTCGGTGTGAAGCTTAAGCTCTCACCGGTAAAAGGTGTATTGAAAGGGAAGAGAATTGTGGTTGTGGATGATTCTATTGTAAGAGGAACTACCTCTTCCAAAATTGTTAGATTGCTTAAGGAGGCTGGTGCCAAAGAGGTTCACATGAGAATTGCTAGTCCTCCAATGATTGCTTCTTGTTATTATGGGGTAGATACTCCTAGTTCTGAGGAACTGATATCTAACAGAATGAGTGTTGAAGAGATTAGACACTTCATTGGTTGTGATTCTCTAGCCTTTCTGCCTTTTGATAGCTTGAAAAACTTGTTAGGGAAAGATTCTGATAGTTTCTGCTATGCCTGCTTCTCTGGAAATTATCCAGTTAAGCCTACTGAACAGAAGGTGAAAAGGGTTGGTGATTTTCTGGATGATGGTCTTTATGGAAGCATTGATTCAATTGATGGAGGATGGGTTCAAGGTCCGCAAACCGAGAACATGGAGAATAAAGTTCAAGAACCGCAAATTCAGAACGTATAGAAAGTTGCTCTATAGCCTGCAATGGATCAGTTTCTCCTCATCAACATCTTCACTTATTCAGTAATCTAACAAACACATTATACACTCTTGTGTGTTTCCAGTGAGTGATCTTAATATAGGCCTCTTCTATGAGATTTAAGATGAGTTTCCAAAAATCTAGAAAAGAGCTGTCTTGTAACTTAAAGCACTCTTCTAGTCTTATTTTTCTCATTTTCTTTCGCTAATTACTTGCAATAGATCACAATCTATGAATGGACTTTTATATACTGGAGTGGACAGCTAATATTTTAAAAATCGATTATTTTATAAAAATTGATTGATTAATTAATACACTAATCAATTTTAACAATAAAAGCGATTAAAGCAAATGACACCAAAAAGTTAAAAATCGAATCGAAAAATTGACTGATTTAAAATTTTTACGGTCTCTCTCTTTTAAGTTTTCCTAATTTTGTTATTCCATTGTCAATTTTTTTAGATTTTTTATTTTAATGTTTAATATTTTAAAGTTTTAAATTAATGACTAAAATTTTAATAATCAAATACTTAATTTCTTTCACTAACATACAATTGTCGGTCCCAACCAATACGAAAGTCTGTTACGAAATTTTCTTATTCGGTACCAATTTTTTTGCTAGTACGTAACGGTATTTTTTTTAAGAAGGGAATAGTCGAAACAAGTTACAAAATGAGTCGAGGGAAACAAGTCCCCGACATATCCTCTACAAGGAGAAAATGACACCCAATGGGTGGGGCTTCGAGATAAGTGATCCCCTAGATCGAAGTGTATGGCGTAATTTGCTAGCCAGTCGACGCATCTGTTGCTCTTTCGATATATGTGTCCATGTGCAACAGACCAATTTCGGGTAAGTAGCTCATAGATGCCTTGAACGATGGGGTTGAGGGCCTTGGCTCTGTTGGCTGCTGAAGAAATCAATTAAAGTACAGTTGTGGAATCCACTTCCAACTCAATTCGGCAGTAGCCCAAATTCTATGCGATTGTGAGCCCAGTAACAATCCCCTAGAGTTCTGCGGACATCAGTGTACACCATCCTAGATTTTGGGTGAACCCTCCGAGCCAGTTGCCTGCACAGTCCCGTAGAAGCCCGCCTGCTGTGGCTGTGGACGAGGAGCGTTTACTGGTGCTATCGGTATTGAGTTTCACCCATCCTGTTGAAGGTGTGCTCCATCCAATACAGTGCTGATGTCGAGGGCGAGGGCCGGAAGCTACTGGAGTCCGCCATCCGGCTGCCTATTGTATCTGACCTGCATAAGACAAAATGAAAGATGCAGGTGAGGAGGGCCAAGTAAAATTTTCATCAAATAAGGTCAAGTTTCTCCATGTTCATAGAAGCCAACAAGTGGTGCCAAACAGGATCGCCCAATCGTGTCCTTGGACACGTCGGTATTGCTGGAGCTTTTTTAGGACCCACTCTTATTCCGACTGAGTGAAGAATTTGTGGGGAAGAACGTGGGAGGGAAAAGTATTCTACACTTGGCGAGCTTTGATGCAATCCCGCATGACATAAAGAGAGGATTCATCGAGGCGGCAATGATGGCACGAGCCATCCATGGTGATATGCCGACGGACGAGATGTTGGTTAGTGAGAAGGCGGTCATGAGCCAGAAGCCAGAGAAAAGTACGGATACGTTGGGGACCTTTCCAGTGCCAAATTTCCTTCCAGACCGCTTTAGGTTGTGCATCTTCGTTGTCTATGAGCTGGGCGTAAGCGGATGAGACCGTGAATTCTCTAGTGTCAGAATAACCCCAGATCAGTTTATCGTGTCCCAAGTATGGTTTCGGGAGAAATGTACCAGCTATAGTCCTGCAGACCGAGGTTGGAAGATAAGGGTGAATAACTTCCCATTTCCAGGTACCGTCTACATCCACCAATTGGTGGACACTGAGAGTGAGAATGGTGTAAGGAATTGGGTATGTAGCACGGTATACTAGGGGGGCCTAATCGTGGAATCCATGGATCGATCCAGAAACGAATCCTAGATCCATCGCCTACCATCCAATACATGCCCTGGAGAACGAGGTGCCAAGTAGCCTTTAAACTTTTCCAGATCATCGACCCCTTTTGCCTTTCAGCTCGGTGGAGATATTGTTGGCATCAAAATTGTACTTCACGAAGAGGATTTGCACCCATAGAGCATTAGGCTTGGTAAGCAACATCCACCTTAATTTGGCTAAGAAAGCGTCATTGGTGGCGCGGATTTTTCGGATGCCAAGACCCCCATTTTTTTTTGGTTTACAGACTTCCTCCCGGTTGACGAGGTGTATCCTTTTTTTGCCATTGGAAGCCCCCCCGCAGAAATTGGCGCATCAGTTTCTCCAGCTCATCACAGAGATTGCGGGGTAGCCTGACCGTCTGCATAGTATAACTATGAAGAGCCTCAATAACAGCTTAGGTCAAGGTGATGCGCCCCGCCAGCACTAGTAGGTTAGCTAACCATCCAGAGAGGCGTCGGTGCACCTTGTCTAGGATGTATTGATATGTGCGTTTGCTTGCTCGTTCGTGTAGTAGGGGAACCTCAAGATACCGACCCATATCAGTAGTCTGTTGGACGTTCAGAGCACGGCTTAAAGCTGTTGTAACAGAATGCGGGACATTTTTGGAGTAGTAGCAGCGGGATTCTTCTAGATTGACTCGTTGTCTGGATGGGGCATAGAACGTTTGGAGAGTTTCCCGAATGACTACTACTTGATCCATCGAGGCTTCGGCGAAGAGAATGAGGTCATCCGCAAAGAATAGATGAGTAAGAGATGGTCCAGATCAACTAAGTCTGATTGGCTTCTAGCGTCCTTGCGTCACCGCGTGGTTGATGGAGTGCCCTAGACGCTCCATACATAAGACGAATAGGTAAGGAGAAAGAGGATCGCCCTATCATATTCCTCTGGAGGGTCAGAAGACGGTGCTAAGTTCGCCATTCTAGGAGATGCATTGCATGATGAGGTTAATCAGCGATGCTGGGATGCTGATATCATTAAGGGTATCCTTAATGAATGCCCAGGACAACCTATCATAGGCTTTCTCCAGGTCCACTTTCAGTGCCATAATCCCTTTGGGGGCTGATTTCCGTTTCATGGTATGGATGACTTCTTGATTGATGATGATGTTATCAGTGATCATTCGCCCAGGGATGAAATTGCTTTGTGTCGAAGCTACCATATTGTCGAGGTAAGGTTTGAGCCTGTTCACAATGATCTTTGTGAGAGCTTTATAGAGCACAGAGCAGACAGCGATAGGTCGAAATTGTGTAATTGAAGTAGGTGACAAGATCTTGGGGATGAGAACAATGATGGTCCTGTTAAGCTCAAGTTCCCAGTCTTTCAGCTGAAAATTGCGCTGTATGAATCGGGTCAAGGAGGGGCCAAGTGTCTCCCATTGGGATTGGTAGAAAAGAGTGGAGAATCCATTGAAGCCTGGTGCCTTGTGAGGATTCGTGCTTTGAAACGCCATCTTGACTTCCTCATGGCTGGGGGGTCGAGCCAGATCAGGTTGAGCGTACTAGGGGGTCGAGCCAGATCAGCTTGAGCGTACTGCAGGAGGGGAGGAAAGTGTCCTTAAAGAGATGGGGAAGTGTGAGGTCAGTTGTCATCTGTATATAACACCTCCAGAAAGTTGTGAGCTAATTGTCGAAGACTCGCAGTGTCCGAGATGAGATTGCCATTGGCATCTATCAAGGAATGAATCCTAGCTTGGCGTTGTTTTTGACGGGTGAAGGCATGGTAGTTCTTGGAATTCTTGTCTCCCTGACTAAGCCATTGACTTCTGAATTGCTGGTGCCAATAAAATTCTTTTGAAATTAACAAAGTAGAAATCCTTGTTGAGGTCAACAATTTTCATGAGTCCGGAAGGTCTTCGCAGGATAAGTAGTTTAGTTTTGAGCATTGTAAAGCTAAGTGTGTGTTTGGTTGAGCTTTTGGAGGGTCCAAAAGTACTTTTTTCTACCGCAAAAGCTGTTTTAAAGAAAAGGTAAGTGTTTGGCTGTAATATTGAAAAGCACTTTTGAAGTAGAAATAACTTTTTTAAAAGCCCAAATACAGCTTTTGCGGGAAGCCATTTTTCAGTTTAGTTCCGTCACTTACGTAAATAACATCAAATACCGTCTCTTCTCCTGTTCGGTCTGTTCTCCTCTTGCGTCTATGAGAGCATCTTGAGCCAAGCAGCGGAGAAGCTCGGTTCAATAACCATTTTGTTGTTGTCGGTATCTCTCTCCCTCTAGAAGTTGAAGGCCTTCTTCTCTCTCGAGATCTACATCCAAAGCATCCTCTAAATACAGGTAAGTAACCGTAAATAGTCTTTCTTCTATAGCAAGTGAAGCAACATCAACCATCTTGGTTTTGGTTGTTTTATCCTACCGTGAACTTGACGGGTCGATAATGGTTGGCCAGTTGTTCGGTTAGATTTTGTATTAGGGGATGATCTACGTGGGATCGGGGATGTACTAATTCAATTTCTCTATGGGTTAACTGCTTTTAGCACGGACGAGATTTGATTCGATGATTTTCTATGTTGTCTTAGGTTTTATCATTCTATGATGGACCAAACTGGGTACACAGTGGAAGTTACTGGCCTCTCTCCCCAGACCACAGAGCAGGTTCTTTACGATTTTTTCGCTTTCTCTGGCCCGATTCAGCATGTCGAAATCTTCAGGTATTTGCTCGTCTTCTAATTTTTTTCCTACTCCTTAATTAATGGCTTATTGCTTCCTGATAATGGATAAACCGTTCTTTTCTATTTGTCTTTTAATTGTTACAGAGCAGGTGAATACGCTTGTACTGCTTATGTGACATTCAAAGATGCATATGCCCAAGAAACTGTTGTATTACTGAGTGTGAGTATTGGCCTGCTCGCTTTTCTTCTCTTGACTTAATCTCCTATCTGGTTAGTTTTTTTAATTAGGCTTGCGAAAATTTCACAATTGAGGGAAACAGTTGTGGTTAAGAAACACTGATGTTAATTTTACGATGAAAATTGAAGTCAACCGAACAAGTGCCCTTGGCTTGTATTAATTTGCTGAACAGCTTTTGGATCAGATTGTTCATTGCATTGATAATAAAGATGTAGTGGGTGTGTAATGACGTTCATAAGAACATTGAAAATCTTGTCATGAATGGTTAAAGCACTTGGTCGTCCTCTGTTATTGTTTCCACTACATGTTCTGCAAGGTGTATACTTTCTCTCTTTGCTATTCAAATTTTAGATGTAACCTGTTGCAAGTTATTGTTGTATTTTTCTCTCTTCACTAGGACCATAAGAATTATAATGTGTTTCATAACCCATTAGAGTTTTAGGGTGAATGTCAAAGTCCTATCACTAATCCCATTATCTTTTCATATTTTTCATTATAATAATTACATGAAAAAAGACCATCATCTTCATTGTACTTGGGGATGATTCAGTGGCTAAAAAAATTATTTTTGCTGGAATTTCTTCCTATTCTTATGGTCTTAGGGTGCTACAATCCTGGATGAACGTGTATGCATAGCACGGTGGGGGCACTATCAAGATGAATTTGATATGTGGAACAGGTCTACATCAAGTCCTGGAAATGAAACAGACTCATCTGTAAGTTTTTCTTTCATTCCTCATCTGCCCTCTAGCATATGGTGTGGGAAATTGTTTTTGTAACCTAAAATCAGTCTTTGCTATTCATCCTGCTATGTTATGCCAGAATCCTCAAGGAAGCCAATTTGTTCAAAATGCTGGAGAAGCAGTAACCGTGGCTCAAGAAGTGGTCAAAACCATGCTGGCCAAAGGATACGTGCTAGGGAAGGATGCACTAAACAAGGCAAAAGCTTTTGATGAGTCCCATCAAGTTTCTGCTTCTGCAACAGCAAAGGTTGCTGAGTTGACCGAAAGATTTGGTCTTGCTGACAAGATTTTTGCAGGCATGGAAGCCGTTAAAGCCGTGGATGAGAAGTACCATGTATCTGAGACAACCAAATCTGCAGTATCTGCAACAGGAAGATCAGCTGCTGCCGCAGCAAACACCGTTATGAACAGTAGTTACTTCTCTAAGGGAGCTCTTTGGGTTTCAGGCGCTTTAAACAGTGCAGCTAAAGTTGCAGCTGATTTGGGCAGTCGGGGCATTCAGCAGTGAGATGCTTTACAACAAATATATAGCTTTTGGTACCTATATACAGTATTACTTTCCAGGAAGTATAGCAAATTGTTTGTATAGTTGCACTGGTAGGAGTTGTGTGAATGATATACTTTGTCACTGTCGATGCATGGTATGTTCTTCCCATTACCAAATGGGTTGAGTTCTTTATTTCTGTTTTTTGATGTTTCGTTCGCTGATATTTCAAGTACCCTAAAGTCCGAACGCCTCGTATGGATCGTTTGGCTTTGGTGGAGTGCCTGGAAATTGGCATCTTTAGGTTCCTAAGAATTTAGGTTTCAAATACTCGCTTAGACCAGTCCTCGTTAGGTCATTCGAGTCCAGACAGGAATACATCTTTTACACAAATTTAAATATGTTTATAACCTTTAACATTAATAGTTGATTATAGAACAAATTTTAAAAAGATATTAATAATATAAGAGTTAATATAAATAAGCAAATTTAAAGTATTTATTATTTTCGTATAATTAAATATTATTCTAATATTAATGTTAAGGATTGAAAAATCGGTAGTTATTTGATTTTTTATAAGAATTTTATGTGATAATTCATATAATTTACTTTAGGTACAATATCTTAAACACGAATTTTATATATTAAGTGGACTTGAAGTTTAAAACAAAACAATTAATTAACTGTGATAGCGAACGAAACTTTTAGTTGAAACTTGACACGTGCGACATTGCATGAAAGGGGGTATACATACATGCTTGCGTGGGAAATAACCATACGTCAGCGTTTTGAATATAATCATCCAACCGAAGGCTCGCATGTATGCCACCAATTCCGCGTCGGTGGGCATATCCCATCACCATCCTGAGGTGCGGAAAAGTAGAAGGGAAGCAAAGTGGTCAAAAATTCCAAATCAACTTGTTTATGAACGGCTCTGATTAAATTGGCCCAAGGCTCATTTGGTGTAACACCGGGTAAATCCCATTCCATTGCCGGAGACCTTATCAGTTACGCACTCATTTTTTTGTGTGCCCGCCCAATTTGACCCGTTTTAACTTCTGTTTTTTTCCCACAAATATCTCAATCCCTCTTTATCGCTCTTGGGTGTTTCAGATCTGTAGAGTACCACTTTTCACTTCATCTCTTAGATGTTAATACAATCTTTCAGATCCTAATCGCCGGATTATGGACTCCTTTTCGGGTCGGGTTCCGTACAAGAACCTGAAGGAGGAGGTGGAGATGGAATCTGTGTCGGTGACGGTGGATGATCGGATTGGGTTCGATCACTCTTCTCCTCCTAATTCTTCTCCGCCGGGAACCGGAGCCATCGGTCTCACGGCCAGACCGCCGACACACCACAGCTTGATGATTCTCGTTCTTAGTTGTACGGTCGCTGCTGGCGTTCAATTCGGCTGGGCATTGCAGCTCTCTCTCCTCACTCCTTATATACAGGCAAGTCGATGCTTATCTAAAACACTGTTTAGATTTAATACAATAGATGCTGGTTGATTTTTAGAGGATATCGTGGTAAAGTTACTTATACTTGGTGCATTTCAAAGGATTCCGTTAAAGAATGTGTAGTCTTTTGTCTTTGATGGAATCACATATGGTATTTGACGTTCAGCCTTTTAATTTTTCGTAGAAAATTGATTGTGCTGAGTTCTTTGATTGGATTACGGTGAAATACTTGAGGAATATGAATTATGTGGAGAAAAACTGTGCGCAGAATGCGCATTAAGCACTCAATTGCGACTTC
>JANZLC010000201.1:36029082-36057692 GCA_026413385.1 Erythroxylum gracilipes | reverse complement strand
GGTGGGTCGGGACTCGGGCCCAATGGATTTCGGTACTATTGTTATGGATAGTTGGGCTCCGGAAACGGGGTCCAGCAGGAGTTGTTGTTCCATTTTATGGACAGTATTTTGGCTTGTTATATTGATTTGGTTTAGCTCTACATGTCCACTTTTTGCCATTTGCTTAGCTTGCGGGGAGGAATTTTTTTTTTTTTTGATGTATGTTGTGGAAAAGTCTTGCAAAATTTAGCAGCTGAAACATACATTTCTAGTTTGTTTGAGAAAAACTTAGTGTTGCTTTCTTTGTGAAGCTTTATTGTGTCCTTGGAATGTCTTAGTATGAAATTGGTAAATATCAATGGAGTGATGCATATATTAATATGCTCATCTGCATGCAATCTTTCACTATGCATCTGCTGCAGCTCATGACATCTTGGGCTGTTGTGTGTGATATCTAGTACTTGGAGCCCCAAAATCTGAGACCTGGAGAGACACCAATTGAATTTGCAGAGAGGTAAGTACGTCCTAATTGTGTGGCAACCAGTAAGTTCCGGCTGTTATCATTCCCCTATTCTGTCAAGGCAAATGCACAAGTTGAGAATTAACATCTACAGGGTCAGAGACGTAATTTCTGTTCAAGCAGGCCTTAAAAAGGTTCCTTGGGATGGATTTTTAAAGTATTCTCGCCCTAGCCCGAAGCATAGAGAACGAAAGTAAGTGAGGAACCTCCATTCTTAGGTTTTTCTCCATGACCTTTTGAAATCTCTCTTTTTTTTTGCTTAATTTTTTTTGCTTAGAAAGATCACCAATTTCTTCCATTGCTTTAGAATTATCTTATATGCCTTGCTTTAGAATTATCTTATATGCCTCTTTAACTAACTTTTGAAACTGCAAGTACTTATTGTCTCTGTGTTCACTCCTCCTTGAATTTTTAGGCAGCAAAGCTTTGCGGAGACTGTTTTACGACGCTTGGAGGAGAAATGACGTACCTAATTTTTGTGACTATTCTTTGTGTTGTATAAAACTCAGGTAGAATCTTGGAAATGGTTATGTAGCTTATATCATTGTTATTCGAATGGAGACCCTCGATCTTAGCAGTAACATTATTTGAGTAATTAGAAAGAAAGCAAGTTTTGTGAAAATTGCATTAATGACAAAATTTCCTACAAGATGGTTATATAAGAATTAGGTAACCGTAAATATAATATATTGTACTTTACATATTGTTTAGTATACTTTAAATATTATTTAGCATAAATAATTTTATTATAAAATAAAATATAGTTAAAATTAACAAAAGTGTTTTTTATTTTTATGTTGTCAAACAGTCTACTATATGAAGCTCTTTTAAAAAAGTTGTTTTTTTAATTGACAGCCAAACAGTCAACTAGCTTTTTAAAAAAGCTCTTCTCAAAAAAGCTCTACTGACAAAAGCTCTACTAATAAAAGCTCTACTGATAAAAGCTGAACCAAACGGGCCCTAATTCTTCTCCCCCCCAAATTTGATAATTATCGCTGTAGCCCAAGCCTTGTCTAATTGCCTTTTGAATGCGTTGGAGAGTTCAATTCCCATGCGATATGTGCCTTGAACAATTGAGATATCGCCGTCGGATGTTTCAATGAGATCCTCGTCTGGCCATTCTAATTCATTGTTTCCCATTCCAAAGGCATTTGGTCTAGAGACTACTGCACTGTAATTTGAGAGGTTGTGTTATATCTGGTGCTGGAGGGGGACGTCCCGTTCCCTTGTGCGAACTTTCTTGGCAGCATGGCCGTCGTAGTCAGCCGGGGTAAGGTCACTGCGTGAGCTCATGTTTTTTACGTAACAGTATTTTAAACAATGATTTGTAAGAATATTAATGGGCCAACCAAACCGGTGGCAAATCAGATCAGACCGGTAGCCCATAGTCCCGTTGTCTTGGACAATGTCGTTTTGATATAATTAACTCACATTAGAGGACAGATTACATGTTTCTAGCTGAAATACAAAGAAAGAAACAGAATCAGTTTGACCCATAAAGGTCTTCAGGAAACATGATGTCGTAACAGATTGTTCTGATTATGTATTAAATTATCTACCAAAACAAATATAGTTTACTTATATATATGTTGAAGTCTGTATCAATTTAAAGAAGTTCCAGGTTGTTGGACACTTGAAAACACATGAATGAATGCATTGTAGACACAAATATGAATCTTGACAATATGCTAAACATTTTAGATGAAACAATAGCCATGGCATTTTTTCCCCCAGGCTATTGATTCGACTCCGTTTTCGAGTTTCCAGTGCTATTCTGCGGCTGCTGCTGTTGCAATTGATGCATGTTCTGCTGCTGTTGCTGCAATTGCTGCATGTTGAGTTGAGAATATTGTGGCTGCTGTAGCTGGAACATCTGGGGAGGGTTGATGGAGAGTTGCTGAACCATACCCTTTGTTGGGTCAGAATCCCCACGGAGCTCTGCAGTAGCAAGCTTCAATCGTCTAACCTCCGTCGTTAATGCCTCATTTAGAGCTGTAAAAATTCAAACACAATCACAGGTGGAACGACCATGTAAGCTTGGTTTCGAAAAGGCAGAAACAGCAATGCATGACAATACAAGTTTAATCCCCCATTCCACCATTTCCTACAACCTATTCTCCAGGAACACAGCAATAATATCAACTACAACAGAACTCTAATGAATCAACAACATATGCCATTTTCCCACAAGGAATGGACGTATCATCATCAAGTAGTGAGTGATTCAATTATGGGAAAAATAACGGAGGTAGTAATACAAAAAGGTATCAGATCAACTGACTCAAAAAGTGTGTTAAAAATTGAACTCTCTTGATCAAGTAGGTAGGTATTTTTGAAGCAAGTGATAATCTGAAGCAATAACATTTTAGGATAATGACATAACTGGAATTTAGCATGAGAAACAGTCTATGTGAAGCAGACAAAGATAACTAAATTGAAGACTGATGGACACATATGGAAACAATGCCTAATTGTGCACAAAGAAGAATATATCTTAAAGTCATAATCAAGGGCAATGAATCCGGGACCTAGTCTTGACGTGATATCAAAGTAGGTAGAAATTTAGGCACCAGGTGATGATGGGTTTCAGCCATTGCAGATAAGAGATCCCAGCCAAGTGCAATGAATGATCTATTAAAAGGATAATTAAATGGAAGGAATTGCAGATATACCATCTCGGAGCTGAGCCTGTTGCTCCATGGCTTGGAGGCGAAATTTCAATTCGTTATTCTGATTTGTAAGACCAACAGAATCTCTCTGCCCATAACATGATAGAAAGCACCTAAATAAGTTAGAAACAAACTAAACACAGCATGTTTACTGAAAAAAGTTCGGAAACCTAAGTTGGCACCTGCAGAAGAGTAAGCTGTGCAGATAATGTCGTAGCCTCAGTCTGCAGGGTCTGAACTTTGTGCTCCAACTCTGAAATGTATCTCATTTTCCTTTCTTTGGATCGTGCAGCTGATTGACGATTTGCCAGAATCCTAAATGAGCAATAAAATAAGGAAAAAAGAAATGTAGATGTAAGCCCATATAAGATTCATTGTAATATCTATATTGAATCAACAGGGGCAGGAAACTTTACCTCTTTGCACGTTTTGGGTCAGTTAACGCAATCTCGGCCAGTTTCTCATTTGCCATAATTTTCTTCAATTCAGGACCAGTAAATTCTCCATTTCCAAACTCTAAGCTAAAGGTATTCCCATCAATGGATTTGCTGGGTGACAGTTGACCAGGACAAGTACCCGGAGAAGGTGGAAGCTTTGGTGACTCATCACCAAAATTGAGCTTGCCCATGAAACTATCCATGGAAACACTTCTTAAGTGTCTGGTGGTTGATGCGATATCTCCACCGGCAGTCCTTTTGATCCCTTCCCTCTTCTCCATGGAAGAACTTGATCCACCTCTTGGCATACTACTTCCACTTTCATTCACACTGCTTTCAGCTTCATTATCACTGCTACCACCTCCATTTGTCTTCGTTCCACTAGCTCTACTATCCAAATCCTCACGGTTCTCGTTACCGTTCTTATCATCAGTTCCCGACGAATTCAATGCATCAATGTTGTCCAAATTCATATAAGTCGAAATAAAATCGTCCACAACTTCTCCTTCAGATCTCCTCTCACCCATCCCCTCCGCACTACTATCAACACCTCCATCTAATTCCCTCTTTACCAACTGAGCTGGCTGCTTAGCCACACCAGAAGTCTCTCTGCCAGATACCGATCGCTCCAAGCCACCACCTGGACTCCTCAAAGGAATAAGAGGTGGCGAAGACTGCGTCACATTAGTAAAGCCAAAAGGAATATCACTACTAGACCTTCTATGAGCTTTACGAGGAGGTAAACCCTCACCAAACCTCATAGTATTGCATCTACCAAAAGGCGAGGGTGGCAACATTGAATGAGAACTTGCGTCTCTATCCTCCATAGACACATCCATGGACATGGACTCCGAGGCAGTAGATGAAGAAGAGTCCCTGAAAGTTGCAGGGCTTAAAGGTGGCAACGAGTCAAGAGAGAAGAAAGCTGATGGTTGAGACAAGGATCGCGAATGGGTCGGGCCCGGACTGAAATTCTGTGAACCCATTGGTTGATTCACCGGCCTAGACACCGGGATCTGAGAATACGGCGAAATGGGTGGGATCTGGTTAGGGTGTGACGGTGGTATCCCTGTTCTTTTCCCTGTTTCAGCACCAAAATTCTGACCAAAATGTCTTGCACCCATGTGAGCTTGACTCAACTGCGGAATATCCAGTTGATTCATCAATGAAAATGGCTGCTTTGGAATGCCAGACGATGACTGCGTAGTACCGAACGACGACTGAATCCTTTGCATAACTTCACCATTAGCTTCTTTAGTATCACCCATTCCACAACTATAAACCGCAATTCAAGCTCAACCCACCTCACCTTTCACCAAAATCCAACCAACTAATCAGATTAAACAAAAAACCCACCACAACTAGCAAACATACCCATCAAAAAGAAATGAGCATAAAGGAACATAAACGAAGAAAAGCAAGCATCTTTCACCATTGAAAAACCAAAGATAACATTTTACTTTAAACATACCGGTAATTTCAAACAAATGGTCGCCCTCCAAACCACCTTGGCATTTGATGCTTCACTTCAATCCCTCCTCACCCCACTTATAACTTTACCAATCTGAAACGGAAATGGCAAGACGAAGCTGAAGCAGAAGTACCCATCAAGACCAAACATCCTCTTTACATCACCAAGTCCAAGTGTTTAGTGTGTTCAAGTGTAAGAACACGAACTATGCGTCCCTCTCTCACTAACTAGAATCTCTCCCTCTACGTCTCTTCTCTGTGTGTCTTTCCTATTCCTACGAGGACACGGATTTCACGACATTGGTGATGGACGTGTGATATTAAATAGGAAAATGGCTTTTGAATTTGCATTTCGATTTCATTTCAATTTCATTCCGACCTCATTTGGGTGTCTCGCCCTTTGTTCCCGCAACTTATTTAGGCTTAAGTCTATTTTTATATATACATATATAATATATGCATGTGTGACAAAAGTAAGAATCGAAAAAAAAAATATTGTTATTTATAATATTCTAAATTGCCATAAAGTTAAATATTTAATAATTTCTAATATATTATTCATCAATTTAATTTATTTAATATCATAAATAATAAATTGTACCTACTAAATATTAGTGTAATTTTAGAAATAATTAATTTAAATTAAAGATATAATTTTATTTTAATATTCAATAAATTTTAATTAAATTATTATCAATGTTTCTATTACCTTTTTTACGCAATATATATACAAATGTATTATTTTAATAATATTATAATATAAAATGATATTAAAAAATATTTGCTTAAATTTTTATGTAAAATATTAAGGTTCTAATTACACTTTTAATATATATTTGAATATTTTCATTCAAATATCTATTCAAACACTAAATTCATGCATTTGTGTTTTTTCATTTTGTTAGTGGGACGTCATCAAAAGTAAATCATAATCTTAAAATTGGTTTGTCGAAAGGAGTATGGATATTAATTTTGATCCGACCAGCTCAATCTTACCTAATTTTAGCTTGAGTTGACTTGTCATGAGTTGGTTATTGGCTAAAAATAGTCGGTCGGGCCAAGCATAGACCAGCCTCTGGCTCGATCATTACTTCAGAAATGAGTGAGACATCATTAAAAATAAATCATAGTCCAAGTTTGTTTGTCGATAGGAGCGGGGATGTTAATTTTGACCCGACCAGCTCAGCCTTACCTGATTTTGGCTCGAGTTAGCTTGCCACGAGTGGAACACTGGTCAAAAATGGTTAGTCGAGTCGAGCACGAACCGGCCTATGGCTTGATCGTTACGTCAAAAACAAGTGAGATATCATCAAAAGTAAATCATAATCTTAAAGTTGGTTTGTCGATAGGAGTAGGGATGTTAATTTTGACCCGGCCAGTTCAGTCCTGGTTGACTTTGGCCCAAATTGACTTGCCATGAGTGAGTTACTGGTCAAAAATAGTTGGTCAGGTCAAACATGAGTCAGTCTGTGGCTCGACCGCTACTTTAAAAAGGACATCATTTTTGACATTTTAAAAAAAATTATAAGATGAGTCTGGTAACCTATGATCAAGCCGGGTACGTGCCACCCTAGCCCATGATCAGGCCCGACCCGACCTATGAATATTCATACTACAACTTTCACTTTCAGTGTAGTTGAGATTGGGTGTATATATATTTAATTTTTAGATTTTTTTTTGCCTTCATTATTTTAAAAAATATATATATGTGGGTTCATAAAATATTTGCATAATTTACGGCTTTTATTCCTCCATCCTGTTTTTTTGTTTCAAAACTCTCGCCGGTTGCTCTTTCGTGAGTCTCAATCTCTCTTTACTTTCTTTTGCCTGTTCGACGAATGTCAACTTCTTTCTTTTTATCTCTCTACAATCTTTTTTATTGTTAATCGATTTTAAAAGAAAAAGACCATATTTTCTTTTCACACTAATCATTATTAAAAGCAATTTAATGTTAATGTCAATCATCCATTTATTATATATTTTCATTACATCAGAATTTATTTATAATTGAGAATAATTAATAGAAAAAAATTTAAATGTTTACTTATAACTAGTTTTGGAATCTTTGATATCTATTAAAAAAAATTATGTATACATTTGTTGAGTTTAAAGTGTATTATATTATTTAATTACTTAATAAATGAGTATTATAAAATATTGTACAACATGAGCATTTATTAAAAAAAATACAAAAGGCTATCACGGAAACGAGTTAAGGATATCAAATTTGGCCCGATCTGACCCGTAATTTAACTATTATTTCAAAAATGACGTCGTTTTTGACATTCTTTTAAGAATATATGGCAAGCCGGATCCGTCAAGCCGTGAGTCGAGTCATGGGCCACTCTAACTTGCTATTGGATCGGGCCGGGCAACTTAACATTCTTAAAACGAGTGTATTTGTGCATAAAATTTTGAACAAGAGTTAAACATCTAATATTGCAAATGCTTAACTAAATTATACAATTTCCCAACTTTAATGCTCTTCTTATCTAAATAAACTCCTAGATAATATTCCATAATTTAGTCCAAATATGGATTAGCATATTAAACTCGTGGCCCAAAGAAAAAAATAGAAAATAGAAAAAAGAGAGACCATTTAAAATAGTTACATGAAATATTACTTTAAATTTGATTCTATAAGACTAAAATAACACTTTAGTCTATCAAAAACAACATTTTTATCTTTATCATGTATGAGTAAGACTGTGTATTATTAGGCTACTTCAAATTTTGCAAGACTCTCATTGAATTTTTTTACTATTGTTATTGTTGTTAAAGACTAAAATATCACTTTGATATGGTTATTATTATTATTATTCTTACCTTGATTTATACGTTTCATCCAAAGTGATCCTTTGAAACTCTTAATGTCAATAGAATCAACAACTTTTTCTAGTCTCATTTTGTGACCAAGTTGTTCCTTAATTCTAGGGCTAAATTATGACTCTTATTTATATGATCAAGTACACATGAAAGTTGAAAAATCATACCTTATTATACCTTTAGTTGACTCGTTCACAATACTCACCAACTTAAAAATATAATTAGTCATAAAATTTTCAAAATTGACAACTACCCTTTGTTTAAAACTTAAAAAAATTCACAGTTCTACTAAACAAACCAATTAATTAATGTAAAAAACTTAGCATAAAATTTTCCATCACCCTTTATTTGAAACTAAGAGAAAAGCATAATTCCACTAAAAAGAATACAAATTCAAATCATCGAGCGGTCAAATTTTTTTTGCAAGGGAGGAACTCGCAATTGCTACCCATTAGATATGCACTGAGTAAATCTCCAAACTGATGCAATAAATTAATTAATGCAACAAACTTAATCAACTTAGCATAAAGTTTACAATTATACTTTATTTAAAACTTAGACAAAAACATAGTTCCTCTACAAAAACACAAACACAAATCATTAAGTGGTCAAATTAATTAATGTAAAAAACTTAATAAAGTTAGCAAAAAATTTCCAATTACCCTTTATTTGAAAGTTAGAGAAAAGCCAATTATACTAAAAGGAATACAAACAAAAATCATTAAGTGGTCAAGTTAATTAATGTAAGAGACCTAATGAAGATAACACAAAATTGACAATTACCCTTTACTTGAAACTTAGAGAAAAGCATAATTCCACTAAGAAGAAACACAATCACAAATCATTAAGTGGTCAAAATAACTAATGTAAGAAACTTAATAAAGCTAAACAAAAGTTACATTTGGCATTGAATTGTAGAATTTGATCATATCAATGTGTTTTTGCCTCAAACTCGTAAAAAACAACATCATTGTCTCGTGCTCTTGTTATGTTTATATTTCATACAGTGAAGTTGCCCTCTCGTAAACTACACAAACAAAAGAGTGATGAGATTTGGTTCTTGACGTGTCTCGATTCCAAACAACAGGCGGTCTGTCTTCGATCATGACATTGAAGAGATGTCATGTCACCTTATGCATGGCCGTACAAGATAATGTGATATTCCAAAGCTGAAAGCAGGAGGGAGGACAAAAGCGAGAGAAGCCATAGGTGGACGATGAAAGCTAAATCAACCCTTCTTGTTCGTATCCTCAAAAATGGCTCCCAAGCTTTGAGGGTAAGGACAAAAGCCGGTATAGTGGCACTATCGGATGGTCAAATAGGATTATTTTATAGTCAGTATCCAATATTTCGAGTTTGATATTCACACTATTTAATTGTTGATAATATATTTTTTAAGATTTAAATACTGCATTATATTAAAAAATTTTGAGTTGTATTAATTGTATCGGTTAATACATTGATTACTAAAAAAATATTGAATTAAATTTATAAATTAAGAATATTTAAAGGATTAAATTACAAAATATTTTTATTTTATTTTTTTAAATAGTTATTATGTTAAAATTTATGTTTTTGTTAACTTTAATAAATAATAATTTTATTTTTCTATTTTATGATTAAATAAATAAGATCATCATCATTACATCCAGTTTCCGAAATCCCGCAATAAAATGAGGTCTAAGAAGGTCTGATAGTACGCAGCCTTATCCTTATATAGTAGAGAAACTGTTTCCGGTAGATCCACATGCAGATGTGACAATAAAATAGTGATACAAGTTAAAAAGTAAATAAGTAAAATGTAGGTTAAATATCTTAGTAAATAAATAAGATATTTAATATTAATTATTAGTATAAATTAAAAACAGAAAAACCTATTTTATAATTTAAAAAGCTATTTAAAATTGTCAAGAATCCTAAATCTGATAAATGTGAGTGCATTTAGTCATTTATAATAGTGTGCAAACCTCCTCTCCTAAGCTAGTTTTTAAGGGTAAGGCCTTTCAGCATAATATCAGAGCCTGTTTGTCTCAATGATTTGGGGCGGTACCCGGTTCTGTCCCTTTGCCCAATATGTCCAACAAATGTCCAATCCTACTTTGAACTGAGAGAAGTGTGTCAAGAATCACACATTAAACAAGTGTGAGTACATTCAGTCATTTATAATAGTGTACAAATCTCCTCGCTTAAGCTAACTTTTGAGGATAAGTTAAGCCTTTTAACAAAAAATAATATCCGATATTGATTGATTATTAATCTCAAAACTAATACTAATTTCAACACGAAATTCACGACATTATACATTCTTATATCATGCAAAGTGTTCCTAAAACGTGGAAATCTCCAAAGCCCTGAATTGTATCGTCTAAGAATGCTTACGTGTGTACACATGTTTATGGATCAAATCGACGGGTTGTTCACGTTGTTGTGCTTTTGACTTTGATTTGGTAAGTTTCATATGTTGGATTGTTCTTTCCTTACATGCAAAATTTTGGAATTGGGCATGGTTTTAGTCGATATTTTAAAAATGAATTAGTTGAATGTTTTAACAGTAAAAATTTTAAATCAGTAAATTTTTTTATGTTTAATTTTTAATTTTTCGGTTCGATTTAGTATAATAATCTTTATTATTAAAAATTGATTGATTTATTAATTAACTAGACTTTTTTCATAAACTAATTCGTTTTTACGTAAATCAAAATAAACCAATTAATTTTTATTTAAATGTTCCCTTTTCCAATTAAATTTAAAATTTTTTGATCGGTAAATATAGTTTTACTTTAATCATTTTTCAAATTATTTAATTTTATTCGTTTACGACAGTCTAATACCAGTTGAACCTTTTAAACCTTAAATATCTTGTCTTACTTGTTTAACTTCCGTCTCAGTTTTTAAAATATTAGTTTTAAGAATGCAAGTGTGTATAGAAAACTTGATTGTAATGGAAATAAATGATAAAATGTAGTTGTTGATTGAAGAGTGATTTCATAAAAGTAAAATAAATTAACCTGGCAACAGATTACAATTGCATTACTTTAAGCTGGCTCATTGAATATTAACTACTACATATGAATTTGTTATCTTTTAAAATTTTATGGCAGTCCGGAAGTTAAATCAATAAAATAAGAAGTTTAAGATCTAAAAGTCCAATCTGTAGTAAATTGTCATAAGACCGACTAAAGATTAAATAAAGTTAAAGAATTTGAAATATGATTGAAATAAATTATTCTTACCAATTAAAAATTTTAAAGTTTAATTGAAAAAAGAGATTGTTAAATGAAAATTAATTGATTTATTTTAGTTTATAAGAACTTATTAATCAATAAAAATCGGTCGATTAATTAATTAATTGATCGATTTTTAACAACAAAAGTTATTAAAATAAATCAAACTGAAAAGTTTAAAATAAAACTACAAATTTGACCAATTCAGGATTTATTGATTGAACTGATTAAACAGATTGAAATATGGAGAAAATATCCAATGAATTTGTACCATTTCTCTTTTTTAGTTGAAGACTCACATATGGGATCACTTTAAAAAATTATAGATTCAATATCATGTCAAAAAAAGGGACCCCACAAAAATAAAGTTAAGATTTTTTAATTTAAAAATGTACAGTTTGGTTTAAATGATTATTTTGCCAATTTTTTATTTTTGAAACAGAGAAATCGTAGTCACTATTTTTTAGATATGCATTTGATAAAATTTTAAATTGACGTAATAGTCTGCAAATTATGTCAACTAAGTATTCCGTACTAGGCAAGCCATATACAACAGACTTAATCGAAAAAACGTAAATAGAAGAAATCGAACACATAACTTTTTAATCCTATGCTCCACCACTCAACTAACTATAAGGTTATTTTGTCAAGATCCTTATGAGATATTTTGATATGTTCTATTCTTTTTTAATTATTTATGATATTAATATTAATTTTAGGTCTAAAGTGAAATAATTAACTCTTCCTCTAAATACTTTGATAAGCCAAAAAGGGAACCTAAAGAATTAATAAAAAACATTTTAATTAAAAATATATAAATTGGTATTTATGGCAATCACATTATACAATTTACAATAATTCTATTAATTTTAGCGGTACATAATAATTCATAAATATATATGTTAATTAGATTACTCGGTAACTTAAAATATGAAAAAGTCTTATTATTTTTTAATCTAGTATAATACGTGAAAATTAAAGTTGATAATACTTCAAATTTTAATTTCAGTTTAATTTGAAAATTTTGTATTTAATTAATTTTAAATTACTCAAATTATAAATAATTCTAAAAATTAATTAACTAAACATGAATTATCTAACTTTATGATTCATTTTTAAATTTTCGGTTATTACTTTAATAACTTTTATTCTGATCAGTTTATTAATTAATCGGTCAATTTTCGTAAATTAATAAATTCTTATAAATTAAAATTAATTAATTAATTTTTATTTAATAATTATTTTTAAATTAAACTTCACATTCTTTAATGCATAAGTCAAATTTTTAATCATATTTCAAAATCTGCTATTTAGTAGATGATTAAGTTGGTAGAGTGGAAGGGCATGAAGTTAAAAGATTGTGCATTCGATTTCTTATATTTACGTTTTTTCGATTGAGCCTATCGTCCAAAATTTGTCTAATATAAAATACCCATTTAATATAATTTATAGACTATTGCGTTAATAATCCGGAAACTTAGCAATTAACCGTTTAAATTTGATTGGATCAAAATTTTTGTTTATTCCATTCTCAAGTGAATACCCATTATACCCTTTTCTAGTTAACCTTTTATCTAATCCTTCATCGGAAAGGGAATAATCATATGCTTTGAAAATATAATAAACAATATTTTGATTTCCGTCAACAGGGGCCCACTCACCGAATTTGAAGGTTTGGAATGCACGTGGCTTCGCAAGGACCATACAATGACGTGCTGTTGTTGACCAACAAAAGTGGTCCCCACAAGGGACACGTGTTGAAAAGAGTACGGCCTTTAACTTTTTCACCACACGTGGAGCCTTAATATTTCTTCAAAGAAAAAGAGTTAACCTTATCCACTGATAATACACCACCTGTCAATCTGAACCGTGAAAATGACAGGTATGTCCCGCTAATATTTTCTTTCTTTTGTCTGAACCCCACGAAGTCAGGCGCAACTCAATAAATGTGAAAACTACAACCGACATCGTTTTGCTCTTATCCGATATTTGCTTAAGACCCCGAACAAATTAAAACCCGAACGAAATGACCCGAGTCACTTGTACCAATCTAATTCTGTTTCAATTCATCTCAATTACATATTTATATAATATTAAGTCCTAACTTCAAATGTGCTAATTAGTAAGTATACAAGCTTTTTTGTAATCCAATCTAAGTTTGTTTTATAATCCGACCTAACTTTAAACGGTTCAAATTTGTTGATAAAAATAATATTATTTTATTAAATAAATTGATTAAACTTTTGTTAGAGGGCCAACTCCGGCCCATTTCTATCCATATACGTAGGCCGCGAATTCATGGTTCATAACAGATACAAAATACAGACTGGCCAAGATTGATAGATCATGTCTAACTTGGGCCTCGGTGGGTTACTAGGATTGATACATGTAACTTAACTTGTGTCATCAATGTCTGCATTTGGGGCCATCCGTGAGAAACCGACCCATAGCCCAACCTCAACTAATTTTTAGAAATAATTTTTTTGTAAAATTAAAAATATAAAATAACATAAATTTTTAATTAGATTGAGGTTAAAACTGCCCAATCTTAGGTCTATCCCAAACTTAACTCTTTTGAGTAAAACGAAATTGTTTTGCTTAGAATAACCGACTCCCCGGTCTGTTTCACCATCCAGGGCAGGCAATTGACATGCTCGGATCTAGCCCGACTCATCCTTAAATACAAACAAAACTTCAATATTTCAATTCTCAGGGTAACTAACATAAGAGGAAGAAGAAAAAATTGAAACTTTATCTAATTCCAGAATTAAGTATAATCTCAGAAGTGCTTTTAAGGTTGAAATAATCATTAGAAAAATGCAGGGCAACTTCAAAGAAAGTGATCGTCCAAAGATAGTCACAGTTGGTATCATCTCTTTCCTGGAAATTCAAATAGTTCGTGAAACTTGGTCAATGTCTTCCAGTACCTGCAGTTCTTGAAGCTGAAACTTAAGAAAAATGCCTGACCAAGTTCTTCCAGTACGTGCAGATCCAATGGCATTACTTGTCTGGAGGAGCTGCTTCTTGGTTCATATTTAACATGGTATTGAAAGAGAAGCCGAAAATGAAGAAAACCAGACTGATGAAAGGTACTTTAACTTTGAAACAGGAGGTAAAGGTACTAGTATCCCTGCAAGCTTGTAAATTTATGGGTTTCAAAGATTGGTTGCCTGGATATCTACCTTACCGTTCATCATCCTCAAAGTGGGGCTAATCAATCAAAATCATTGAAAATAGAACCAACAGTGAGTATCAACAGAGATTACCTAGGACCGGAGATTGAACACTGCACGCACGGTGCCAAGGTTGAATGACCTGTCTTGGACATCCAAGTCTTGGCACCCTACAAACTCCAGCAGATTACGAAACCCTTTTAATCGAGACCACGAACTAAAACAAATTACAACAGCCTAATTCTAACTAAAGGAGCCCCTATCAAGAAGCTCCATGATTTCCTACAGAGTAGATTCTGACATGGTTGCTAAATATGACAAACTTTATGGTAAACTGAGCTCAACAAGGGAAAGCAATTACTTAATGGTGATGTAGCGATTTGTCCCATGTCTGGCCCAGAAGTCCTTCAGATCAACAGGGAGTGATAGATCTTGGCCTTCAGATGCAAGCCGACTAAGTAATTTTGCAAAGACACTGCCACTCATCTTCCTGCCACCAACTCGGGCATGGCGTTTATTTGGCATCTGTGGTAGTGGATATGAGGACATGGTGGTAGTGCAACAAGAAGACTGCCATCCACCATTGCCCCACTTGTAGCATTGTCGGGCAACTCCAGTGCACGAGCAAACAGGCACTGGCATGGTGGACTCATCAAAACTAACCAAGTTCAAGCCTGCATCCTGACTATCCCATTCAACCTTAATCTTTTTCCCGTCAGAAGAACTTTGTCTATTCAAGTCCTCACCCATTTTACTCAGTTTCCTTGGTGATTTATTTGCCTTGAGGGAAGCTGTTTTATTTTCCTTTGATCGCTTTATCTGGCGTGACTTGCCGATTTCAGAAGTAGCTATAGTTAAGGGATAGGCATCTGTAATGTGCATTCCCGCATTGCTAGCTTCTGC
The DNA here is from genome assembly GCA_026413385.1 of Erythroxylum gracilipes. Taxonomy (NCBI): domain Eukaryota; kingdom Viridiplantae; phylum Streptophyta; class Magnoliopsida; order Malpighiales; family Erythroxylaceae; genus Erythroxylum; species Erythroxylum gracilipes. The sequence goes on along the minus strand of JANZLC010000201.1, from coordinate 36,042,491 downwards.
CATGTCGTTTGAAGAATATACATTATGGGGAATTCGTTTCGATCCACGTTGATTTCCACCTCCCAAGGGAAAGTTCATTGCATTTTCTCGGTATTGAATTGCAGCTAGAGCATTGTCTCGCTCCATTAGGGCTTTGTCCCGCTCTGCAAGGGCTTTTTCACGTTGCTGGAGAGCATCATCTCGGGCAGCCAAGGCCTCCTTTTTCTCAGCTAGGGCAAAATTCCGTTCTTCAATGGCAGAATCCCTCTCAGCAAGGATGGCCATTATCTTCTTATTCATCACTAAGGCATTGGTTTGTTCCTTAATCTGATGCTGGGGCATCATATTCCACTGAAATCATATATATCTAGCTTAGACTCTACTCTGCATTACACAACTAACAGAAATTTAGATGGGTGTGGAGAAAACTCCTTACCGGCGAGTGTGCCGCCTTAAAATACTCCATTTTATATCTACCATTCTGGTGTTGTCCACCATCATCCATCTTATCCTTGCTACTGTCACAGAACCAAGAGCCTGGTTCATGCCACTGCTTAAATTCACATGTTTAAGACCTTGGGCAGTATGTAATTTTTCCACATATAATATATCTTCTCGTTTTGGAAGAAACACAGAAACAAAGCCATTTTTTAATTCTTTCAAAAAATTCAAAGGATAGAAGTCTCCAACAATCAAAAGACACAAGAAGATGGAGCTTTAAAAGATATCAAGTTATATCAAGCTTCAGGGAAGGAACAAAAGAACATAAAAATGAATACTTAATAAGCTAATTAGAAGAAGTAAAGACCCAACAATTAAAAAAAAAAACCAAAGCAGATTATGGAATTGTAAAATTTGAATAATAAATGAGAAGTACAATTCAAACGAAGCTCTAGAATAAGATAGAGCAAGAGAATAAATAAAAGGAAAGAACAAGACATCAAGGAGCATGCAGAAAGTAAACACCATAATAACATTGGCTCATCCAACATAAGCTTGGCCTACAAAAAATGAAACTATTAATAGCATTTACACTTTTCCACCTAAATTTGACAACAATGTCAAGAACCAATAAGCCAAGTTGAACTGGTAGACAAAATCGAAGTTCATTTCTGGCAGGTTTCTACTGTCAGCAGTAACAACTACATGATGGATTAATCGCACATACAATCACAATACTAGGCAACCATATTCATTAAAATGACCAAGTACTCAAGCCCACTGTCAGGAGCATACCCTCTTAACTCATAAACAACAACTTGCCCATAGTCACTATGCTGTTTAATATCTATCTAGTGGCAGATAATTTGCAAGGATTAGAAGATTCAGAACTGATGAACTAAATAAAGGACATCAAGCAACTATCAAAGTCAAAGCCTAGGCAACTGACTCAAGATCTAAAGAATGTAACAGCATATTGATCTTTATAAATTGCATAGAGCAACTTACTAGCCCAATTTTCCTAATCTGCTAGGATGCTGATATCTGTAGTTCATTATGAAATCTTGGAAGTTGAAGCTCTATTCAATACTGCAATGTCATCTATGTCATCAAACATTACAGAGCCCACAATAGAGTACTCTTAGCTGATTGGTATATTTCCATTTAAAACCCTGTTTAATGTGTTCTCAGGTTCATATAGAAACAGTGGAACATGATCAAACCAAGAAATGAATTAGGCTGATTCCACCAAATTAGAAACAAACCCAAAAAAACAAAATTGAAAGAGATACAATTAGACACAAAATCCTAAACAAAAAGCCTAATTTAATCAGTAAAGATAAAAGCTTTAGAAGTCAATTCACACAACTTAAATCTTAAGTGCTACACAGCAAACACCCAAGTAACACAAGGCAGAAAATGTAAACAAGTTCTAATTGTTTGAAGCTAGGGTTTAATGAGTTATACAAAAAACGGATCAAAAGTAAGGATTATAATAGACTGAAGACTTGAAACCTAACACGGCTATAAATAGAAACCGCCAACGACATGGAAACCAAAGATCGAGGAGATTAAGAACTCACCGGTTCGAGTTATCGACAAAGAGACACAATTAGAAAGGAAAGTTCATATCTTTGTTAGAAATTTCTGGAGCAACAAACGCCCGACAGAAAGAAAGAGAGTGGTGTGAAGATGATTAGATGGGTTTTTAAATGGTATGATCCGATTAGGCACTCGGGTGCTCTCAAGTCTCAACACCCAAAACGCATCGTTTTATCGTACTTCACTTTTCCTATGAGGTGAATAAAGGAAAGTATAGTACTGTCCATTTTATAAATTTGCAAGTTTGAAAAGAACTTCCGTACCTTATGACAGATCGTACAAACGACTTTATGTTGGTGAAAGCTGTGACGGGCCCCTTACAGGTGTACACTCGCAGAAGGAAACAGGAGCCACGTTTAATGCTTATGGAAGATATGGACTAAGGAAGTTAATCACGTACAGTCTGTTTTTTATTTTTGACTTTTTCTTTGAGCACTTTGTTTTTAGTTTCCAGTTTTGTTAAGGAGTGAATCTCCACTTTCTGTTATTTCCTTCATTTTAGGAGTTCATGATCAAGTCGTGATTCCATTGATGTAAAAGGATGGTTTACATCCTCTATAAATATTGAATAATCATCAATGAAGAAGGCAGCTTGGAAATCATTACAGTTTTGAGTACTTTAACTCAGAGGTCTAAGGTTCCCTCTAATCGAGCCTTTAGTTCTTCAAAATGCAATACAATCTTAAAGGTTTCACTGTGAATTTGATTCCATTTCATCCATTCCATGCTGTAATAACACATTGGATTGGACACACACACTACTAAAACTTGCAGCTATCTACACTCAAAGCGATCACAGAGGTGAAGGTCATTCTGCCGAAATTCAAATTATTAAACAAAGCTTGTGAATTTGGAACACAAATCATATGCACCGATATCACTGTTCACCGCAAAACTACATTAACAATTTTGTTGTGCTTTGCAGGTTGAACAAGATGGATTAAAATATAAAAATATATATAAGGGGATAAACAGAACCCGTTTAAATTTCCTTAAAGAGGGCCGCTCATACCAACTCATGTCACTATCATCAAGAACTCCGAGTTCCCTCCATTCGACATGATTTGCCGACATGAATGCGGATGAAGATACAAACCACCTGTGTGACCTGCAAAGGTGGCAACCGCATTTCATGTAATAGTGCACTTATTCCAAATTAATTTTCTTCCCACTACAAGCCAGTAGTCTCCATTTATAGATCCAGAAGGTTCCTTCCCTTCAACTGCTGGATATCTGAGATAATGGGGAAAATTTCATCTTCCTGAAGCAAAATTCTTTTTTCCAAGCTGTTTTCCATACTTCTTGTTACTAGCAAAATCCAAGCACATGACAATCCTCAATTGGCCATTAACAGGTTGGTTAGATCATTTACTGTCAACGAGGGCAGAAAATGAGTAGCTATTTCGAATCACTAGACAGCCAATCCTCATTGCTCGAACAGAAAAAAAAGGGAGCCACAATTTGACCAAGCCATGGAGGAAGATTCAAGAGGATCTACCAGGAGAGGGAGCCGAGGAAGAAGCATCGGCAAGAACTTCAAGCATGTTTATGACCTCTGTGGTGTCGTCCAAGTAGTACTTGCCTTTGCTTGGTTTCTGCCTCACAGTGCAAGCAAAGACAGACGTGCTTGAGGACAAGATACCACCATTTATTGCATTGGAAATAATCTCAAACATGTCCTCATCTGATCTATCATCGCCAATACACAACACAAAATCAGCCTGCCTACCAATTTCAGCCATTGATGTAAAGATCTTTTCGACGACCACACCTTTGCTTATTCCCTAGGATCATAAGAAAAAATAGAAGTCGCATGTCATTGCATGTACAATCAACAGACCCATCTGAAATACCTCTAAGCAGTGATGAACGTAAGCAGCAGTTCAGTTATCATACTCATTTCAATTAAAATTTGTTAATACAACGACTCCATTGAGTAAAGCTAGCCTTTAAACCAATTAAATTTTAACATCAACGTATCCAATACTGCATCAAGAGATGCACAACATTCGAGTATTTAAATTTCTAATTCTTCATCCTAAAGTAAACATTTTCATGTTCCTACACATTGAAAGTCATATCCTTTATTTGCTATGTGCATGCATGTTAGGTTCTAACGTCAAACAATACACAAAAATCCATAGAAATGCACTATGTCACTAGACAAGATTCTGGCACTAAACATCAACAGATGAGCACTTGAAAGGAAACTAAAACTCAAGTAAGCAAACAAATATACCTGTGGCTTCACTTCCACAATGAATTGACCACTTTTCACTGCAACAGGTTCGTTTGCTAGCACACTTTCTAGATGATCCAGCATCTCCTTCGCTTGGCTGGCTCCAAAACCAGGATCTGCATCCCTATGGTGCCATACCAACACACTCTCTTTCGTTTCAATGGAAGAACCATCAGTGGCTTCTGTATACAATTTCATCATAGGCTCGACTACCTGAATCCATCCAAAATCAGTGCTTTGCCCACAAAATTCCCAGTCCTGATCCGCAGACCACCTGCATATCTTGATGTTAGAACTTAGAAGGACAAATATAATAAAAGAAAAAATGAACTGAAAATATCATTACCTCATGAAGTAGCCATGTTCAGCTGCAATTCCTACTTTTTCACACTGTACAAGCCATTTTCCTAAACTATCTCTTCCTCTTCCACTAACAACAAATACAGTGTTCCTAACGTCATCGCAGAGTATTTATAATTGAGATGACCTCTTAGCTGGGAGACTTGTTGATGGATGTTTGAGGCATAACTGTTCCATCATAATCCAACAAAATAGCCCTGTTTTTGGATCTTAAATAAGCACTTACTATAGCATCAACTGAAAACTTTATGAAATTACGTCAAGTGCAACAATTCTAAAACCAAGCCCAAACCGAAGCCCTAGCATAGTCTTCTGAAATGGTCTTTGCAAGTCCTCTCCATATCCTGAAAGAAGCTCCTTGACCAGTATGCCATATCATGTATGCCTACATACCTATAATGTTTCTCATGACGCAATTGTTTTTCAAAATCAACCATTGAAATTGCCTCGTTCATTGCTTCCGCTGTGGCTTCAATGTTCCATGGATTAACCCGAATTGCACCACTAAGTGAAGGTGAACAGCCAATGAATTATGATACTACTAGCATGCTTTTCTTGGGCCCAACAGATTCTGAACTTGATCCAGAAATTGAGACTCCTTGTCTACACACAATGTACTTGTACAGAGTAAGATTCATGCCATCTCTCACAGCTGCAAACACAACATATTCGGCAACAGTGTTGTAAGCAGCTCTCTCACTGAGAGACACTGGCCTATCAATGAAAACAACAGGATCATAGCCTAGTTGACCAAATGTTTCATTTATTCTCTTACAACTTGCCTTGATTTCAGCCTCTATTTCCTCGAGGTCCTTCCCTCTTCCCCTAGCAGGGTTTGCAATCTGTATCAGAACAGCCCGTTCCTGCCACTGTGTATGCTGCTTTAGCATCTGTTCCATTGCCAAAAGCTTTAAATTGACTCCTTTAAAGATGTCCATATCATCAACCCCAAGTAAAACAATCTTCCCTTCAAATTGCTGTTTAAGCTCCCCTACCCTCCATTCTTTATCTGCTTGACTCAGCACTGACTCAATCTGCCCCATGTGTATCCCAAATGGCATGATTTTTACTCCCACAGTTCTACCATAATAATCTAACCATATGTAGCCTCGCTTTGACTGATACTCCAATCCCAGCATTCAACTGCAGCAAGACAGAAAATGTCGTGCATAGTCAAAAGCGTGAAAACCAATAAGGTCTGAGTTCAAAAGCGCTTTAAGAATCTCCTCCCTCACAGGTATAGTTTGATATATCTCAGATGAGGGAAATGGACAGTGGAGAAAGAAGCCCATTCTCAATCTATTAAACCTTCTCCGTAAGAAGGTGGGCAGCACCATCAAATGATAGTCATGTACCCAAACATAGTCATCCTCTGGGTTTATAACCTCAACACCCTTTGTGGGAAGATATTATTTGCTGTAACATCTGCCTCCCATAAAGAACGATCAATCCTTCCACCATGGTTTGCAGAAAATGGGAGCATATAATGAAAAAGTGGCCACAAAGAACCTACATATATCACCTCCATATCTTCAGGCAAACCATCTTTCAACTGTAACAACAATGAGTCATCATCCAAGCCAAACCTCCAGCCTTTATTATCCAGACGCCGCTTAGCTTTTACAGGCAATCGATTGGCTACAATAATCATCCGATCCTACACTACTGAGGACTGTACGTTTGAGGACACACTCGCCTGATCATCATCAAGTTCAGAAATGACTCCTAGAATCGTCGTTACACGAGGCAACCGCTTCTTTTCGCGAGGTTGACCTGTTGCTGGAAAATTGCCAGAAGCTAGATCCAAAAGATTGGTATATGATCTAGATATCATTTTGCACCTTCCTCTTGTTAAAACTCTCAACTACAGAAACAATCTATACAAGATCTCGAAGCGTACAAACCAAACCAAAATTTTGATTCCCTCGGAGATCATGACGATTTCTAAGGATCTGAAATGGGTATCAATAAAACAACATCAACACAATGAAGACAAATAGGAACCACAAACAATCAATAGGTACATCCAAAAACGGTTAATTGCATCAGTAAGTGAAATCCAAAAATGAAAGGAAATGGTGCACAAACAAACCAAAAAAGAAAAGGTTAAAATAGGAGTTTAAAAAGAAACTAGAGATTAAGCCAAAAAATAAAAGATAGATTCCTAAATTAATGAACTTTACATGTGCAGTATCAAATGCAACGAGATAATCATCTTTAACAATTAGAAGGAAAACAATAAAAAAAGATATATAATAACTAACCTGAGCCATGAAACGGAAGAGAGTTTATATCGTTCTCTTCTGATCCGACAATGAATTCAAAAGATCAATAAATAATTAAATGGGGGAAAATTATAATTGATGAAGCAAGAAATCTAGGGTTTGGCTTTAGTTTTGGTCCCCTCTTTTTCTTTTCTTCCGATTGCAATCTCCCTCCGCCGCGCCCTCTCTCTAAAGAATTATAATATTTGGATTCGTAATTAAAATTTAAAAATAAGACAAATAAAAAAAAAAGGTGGAAGAGGATAAGGTCGGGCAGTAGACTACCAAGTACTGCCAATTAGCTTGCCGAGTTTGCAGTATCACGCTTTCTTACCCCTCCCGCAGCGGCATACCCGTGCGTGTCCACCAGAGAACGGGCACACTTGTCAATAGGAAGGAGACTCTGGGTCCCACCTTTCATTGCACTCCCTAGGAAGACCATCGCACGTTTCATTCGTTACTTTATGGCTTTTATTATCATGCAATAACCCTTTGACGTACCAAAAACCATTGTATAATGTTCATCGTTGATTAAATGTTGTTATTCGCCCCTTATGAATTTTGGTTTGCTTCACAATTGCACGGGCAAACATGAAAAAGGAAATAAGAAACAAAGCGGATCCGTCTAGATGATAACGAGTACTTAAACTCAACTCGAATTCTTTTAAATAAAAATTACAAATTAAAGTTATTGTAACTAGATCAACTTAAATCTGACCTGTTAATTTTAGGCCACGCCAAATCCAATTGCCATCCCCTACATTCGTAATGTCAGTTAGTCAGTTTGCTAAAGTGTTTAGTCTTTACCTTATTTTCTTTTTCGTAGTGGCAGATGTGGAAAATCCTTTCGAATAAGATTGTGTATAAATATTTTTACCAGAATTCTCTACATTTCTATTTTTTCTAATCTTAGATTTTAATTTCATTGATTTTAGTGTTTTTTTAAACTGGGAATTTCTTTATGTACAAATAAGGCAAATGACCATGATAATGGATGCATTTCTTATCAATTCTATTTGATTAGAAAAGTCTTGGAGAAGAGGTTAGAAATAAAATCTCAGTTCCATTATGGTTATAACATTATTTCTCCCAAATTAGGAGAATTCTAGAGGAACGGATTGAAAAATTAGACACAACGATCAAACCAATAAAGTAAACAAACGAGTGGCTGTAGTTAATTTGATAACTTTGATACAACTAGTTAAAACAAAATGAAATTTGTTGCATTTTAAATTTTAAATTGTGGTCGTTTATTATAGATAAATCCATATCTTTCTCATACTCTTTATAACAAAAGTGAGTAAAGTTTGATTTGGAAGATGTCTTATGACCATTTATTTGTTATATATATAAATCTTGTTTATGCTCTACAACTAATTAGTTGTGTAATTTAGTGAGAAAACATTTTAAAGGCATTTTTTCTTATACATATTGCTTGAAGCCAATCAATATGTAAATATAAATTGTTCATCTAGAGAATTACAAATAAATTAAAGGATTTTATTTTATCTATTCTTAAATATGAAATAAGGTTATAATTTATATCAATTGCCAATATATTTAAGAACCTAATGGGTCACACACAAATAATGAGTTAAAGAGAGAAAATATATTTTAATCAAGTTAGGCTTGATTGTAAAATTTGAGAAACTTTATAATTAAATATGGTATATTTAATAAACAAAGATTAATATAAAATATTGGATCTTAATTGGGAATAATTAGTATTTAATTATAATTATTTGTAATTCTACTTAAAGTTTAATTGATATTAGAATTTAATTTCAATTAAATTACTATAATGTCTAAAATCTATTATGTTGTACTCTAAGGGAGCTAACACTCTTTACCTAACCCTCTTTACAATAATTGTAGAGTACTCTAAACATATTATGTAAATATCGTTAGAGGTCAAACATTTGTGTGACTATAGTGGTTGAGATGATTGATTTCAAAAACAGTTCAAAGGAAATGAAAAGAAAAAGAATTAAGCTTTGGAATAATGACAAATTATGATTCATGCTTTATTATTACTTTATATGTTAATCATTTTATGAAATTTAAATGATCTTAACTTTTAAAAAATCAAACAAAAAAGTTAGATTATTATTTCACTATGTGCGGGATTGAATCTCACCCTAATTTGTTAATAAAAAATGCATGGAGCCAAACCAAAAACAATATTGACTTCTCCTTTTTTATGTTTAAGCAAGGCATCAGTATTTATTCTTAGTGAGACTTGCATTGTAATAAGGAACTATTCATGTGCCTCTTAATTTTTTAAAATGTGGTTCATTTTTTTTGTCTCGCATATAATATTTCAATTTTTTTCCACATTGTAAACCATAGTCTAATAACAATGGAAAATCATTATCCTTTGAACTTCTACCTTTTAGGTCTCTTTCTAAGCAAACTATAGATGCCTTAGGATTAAATAAAAAGTTTTAAGTTTTGTGGGATTGACTCAGTTGACAAAATTATTATACTCCACCAAAAAAAATTTCAACTTTAAATTTAAGGAATTCGACTTAGTTTAACCCTCTCCATGCTCACCTAAAAGTTCATTTAATTAGGACTATTCTTAATTTAGATTCTTTTTTTAATTTTCAAATTTTAGGTCAAACTCAAACTCAAAATAATATTTAAAAATTAAGTTCATTTTTAAAATTTTAAATTAAAAAGATTATTGAATCAAACTTAGGTCAGATCAAGCTCAGGCTCAAATAATATGTCTCAAACCTATTAAAGCTTCAACTTGAGCCTAGGCTTGAGCATTGATTTTTAGTCCAAGCTCAAGCCTAGAAAAGCTCGACCCAACCCGATCTAATGTCGTCCCAGTTCTTCTCCTTATTCCTCTCTAAATGAGTAATCAATTCCATAGAAAAATGGTAAGAAAATTCCTTTGAAGTAGGCATAGGGAAGGAAAGTTTAATGCGAAAATAAGTTGGAGGAAAGTTTGCAAACTAATTAGGGCAAAGGGTTTAGGAATTTCTCAAATCAGCATGTGGGACAAGGCATTTACGGGCATGAGACTTTGGAGGCTTCTTCATAATAAGGACTCTCATTGGGTCGCATGGATCCACTTTTATGTCCCTAGGGCAAGGAGTATTGGAGAGTTTAATATAAAACTCTTTTATTCTTCGTTTCTTAGGTAACTTACGAAGCTAAGAAATGGATTGATCTCGTTGATAATTACAACAATATAAACCACTTTTATAATTTCGTAGGAACTGTATCAAATATTTTCCTCAAAGTCTAAAGTAAAGGCTCTCTTGAACTCGAATGGTTGGAATGCATTCCCTACTGAAATTCTAAACATCCTACCAAGTTGTACCCCGGACCTAAATAACCAAGATGCTTACATTTGGACAGGTGTCCCTTCAAGTTAGTTCGCTGCTGATTCATACAAAAAATTATTCAAGGAAAAAGGTCGGGTTGTTCCCTGGTGTAAAGTGGTATGGAGTAAAAACCTAATGCCTAAGATCTCCTGCCTAATATGGATATAGATGAGACAGAAATTGACTACACTTTTGAATTTTTCCTATATAGTGGACAATAATTAACTGTCTTTTATCGGTTTTTCAATAATTTATTTGTTATGTAAATTTGATCTAAATAAAGGTAATAAAGTAGTCTAATAAAAGGATCTAAGATAATGGGTCAAAGTTTAGTGAGAAAATAGACCCTGATCAGTGTGGATCGGACCTTCGTTAAGTTTGTGATAGGAAGACCCGATATGGAAGCTATATATATATGTTAAGGTCTCCTATGATTGCTTAAGTAATTCGTGAACATATAGATACTTTGAGTCATTCGGAGGTTCACATTTTAAGAAAACTATAGAAAGATGTTAATCACGTCTTGGTGAGTGACTTTAATAAAGGTGTCGGGAGGATTTGAGTTTGTTACGGCCTTGGAAAGCTCATTGCAAATTTGATGGAACCAAAAGAAGGTATTTCTTCATTTTTTTCATTATTCCCCCTTAAAGTTCGATCCCTAATACGTAACTAAGGCTCACGTTACATGTTACATATGGTATTAGAGTAGTTACATGATCGGGTTGTTAAAAACAATTTTTTTTGATTTTTCTCCATAATGGTTTTGAAGAATAATGTTATGTTTTTTGGTTCTTTCTTACGTATGGTTGCTTGAAAATGGGCTACATGTGTTTAACTTTAGAATCAGGTTGAAACAAGCTTCGGAGTGTCAAGAATCTACCCAAAAGTTGCCAAAAATTGCTTGGACCACCGTTGGTGGAGGAGAGCATCGAGAGCGTGTAGTACATGTGTCTGATGAGTGAACAGTAGTGGGCAATGGTAGATGAGGCAGGCACGTGCTTGCGATGCATACACTAACCACGCCTCCCACCACATGGCGCTCGCGGTGAAGAACGTGTTTCTGGCACGTGTGACACACGAGTCAGACAAGGTTAGCACGTCTATGCGTATGACAGTGCGCCACACGCACCAATAGTGACTTGACGCATTGGTGTGCATACATTGCACGCGACAACCAAACACCACATGTATGATGAATTCAGCACATAGTACATGCTAATGTCAACATAAAAACTAAAACTTTTCAAAATTTCCATAAAGGTGTCCCAAGGTATTTTGGTTTGGTTCGCTAGTTTGGGGAATTTATAAAGTAAGTGTTTTTAACTTTTTTTGATTTATTACATGAGTAATAAATTAAACTCTAGAAAAGGAAATAAGGCAGTAGGAAGTTATTTTTGAGTGAATCTTCATGCTTCGGACTTCACATAAGGGTGATAGTCTATTTTTCGTGTCTTAGGTCATATGTTCAGTGCTCAAAATAGCATGATCATTACTTAGATTGAGATTTTCTGCGACAAAAATCTCAAATATTCTTCATTGACAATCATTTAAACACCAGTATGACATAATTAGAATATGCATATGATTTTTTGCATTTATTGACAAATATTATCTCATATTATATGCCCATATGAAATGTAAGGATAAAATAAACGTGTATCTCTTTGTTTATGGACTTTTGAAGTACTAATAAGAATGTTGTCATCACAGTGGCCTTTTGAGTTAGTATTTGGATTGTTCCACTTGCATGTTTGGGGATGTCTCTATTATTGTGTTTGGTTATTCTGCTCAAAGGTGTTAACCTTATATGGGATTTTGAGATGTGTATAAAAGTATAAGATGAAGGAAACCATTACTTTAGTGATTGATTCACCCACAGATGGTCGTGTCACGAGAGTTGATGGTGTTACTTTGATCACTTTTGTGTGGAGGTCTGGTTGCAGACATTATGTATTCAGCCCGCAGGTGTTTCATAATATGTGTAATCGGATTCTCGGTACAGATATTATTTACAACTTTGAGTATCACTATTATCTTATATTAATGTTGACTTTTACTTTGTCATTTTGCAGTTACCTTTTTCAATCAATAATAACATTGTCACCATTGAAACCCTGAGTAGTTTCAATTTCAAGGAGTGGAAGTAAGATGTGGAGTTTGTGCTGGACATATCAAATGTCAACCTGGTTATGCAGACTAAGCAACTAGCTCTAATCACATCTAGCAGTTCAGAAGTTGACAAAGCAGTTTTTGCAACTTGAGAGCGATCTAACAGGATATGCTTTGTGACCATCAAGAGGTCAATCCCATTTTTTCTACTGAGTGGACTACTGAACACTAGTATACCGAAGGAATTTTTGGATAATGTTTCCTAGAGAAATAAGATCTTGTCTAATGTTGAGCAGAATGCCTTGATCGTGAAGCTATTCTCCATAAGGAATATAAAAGAAGGGGGAGTATAAGACTACATTATTAGGATGGTCCATCTATAAACTAAACTAAAGGTACTTGACATTCCCATTCCTGATGCATTGATAGTGCACCAAGCTCTGAACACTCTTCCGTCAAAGATTGGTATGCTTGTCACATCATACATTTCATAGAATGAGGCTTGGGATATCAATACCCTTGTTCATGACCCGCAAGTGCACGATTTTTGAAGTGAGTAATAAGTCGATAAGAACCGAGTCGTGTCTACAGGGATTATGAAAAAATTTAATTCTATGCTAGCTAACGGTATTTGAAATCGGGTTGGATGAAATTTTAGAAAACTAAAATTAATGTAAAGACATTTTTTCTTTTTTTTTAAAAAAAATTGACTTAAATAAATTTCTTAACAACTACCCAGTTTAATGCGACCAAAATAACTTTGAATATGACAAATTTGTGCAGTAACTAATTAAGAAAAGATTGCAACAATTTGCTAATTAAAAGTTTTAACGACAATGAGGAATAACTTTCTCTTAGGGAATGATATTATTGTCAACCTTAATATTGAATTAGCTATTCTCTACAACTGAAATATTCTACCTTTGTAGGTGAATTTTAAGAGTAATTAATCCCCTTTTCTCAAAGATGAATTAATTTATCCACTCTAGACGTCACTTATTAATCCCTTACTTAAGTTTTTCCTAGAGTTTCTTAAGTTCCAAAACTTCAATTTTCACCTCCTAAGTTTCTTGGGTC
>JANZLC010000201.1:35985445-36004934 GCA_026413385.1 Erythroxylum gracilipes | reverse complement strand
TTATTTAATAACTCATTTCTTTTAATTTTAAGGTTTCATATTTTAATAAATTTTTAGGTTTCTCATTTTATTTCATCATAATTATAAAATTATAAATAAATTTAAAATAAATATTGATACAATTATAAAATAATCAATAAATTACATATTTTTACTCGTATTATATTACAGGGATAATTTTGTCATTTACATTATTTTTTTCAACCTCACACCAAGGACTTTTTGGATATATCGAACCCTAAAGCTATGTGAGTCCTTGCTATTGTACTGGATTGATTCCTTCTGGTGACAGATTTATTTATTTGCTGCTTAAGCTAGATACTGCTGCTACCTTAATTGTATCATCTGTGGCGTAATTGTTGTCGGTACAAAGATCGATCTGTCATTACCTACTTAGCAAATGAGCTATCCAAGCTGCTAGCTGCAGTTGTATTCTCTAGGGGTTGGTAAATCTGAATAAAAAGGTCTATGAAGTGTTTTATCTAACTGAAACCCTATTGCATGTACTTCGGGATGGATGTCAAGCCCGATCATTCTGGAGAGGCTTCTCTCACATCGCACTTTCTGATGATTTTTTCAACGAGAACCTTAACCGATGGGTGTTGGGTAATTTGAAGCACAAAGAGCTGACGCAAGGCGTCCAATGGTCGTTACTGTTCAGTACAGCCTGCTGGTTCTTATGGTTATGGCGAAACTAAACCATTTTCGATCCTCACTTCTCCTGGCCAACCAACCCTCACCAAATAGTGGTTGTTTATGTCCATTCATTTGAACAGGCTAAGGAACTAGTCAGAAGGGCTTTATGGCAACCAAGGCTTAGGGTAGAGACATTCGTTAGTTGGCGAAGGCCTCCACCTGATTGGATAAGACTCAATACGGACGGTGGATATAAAGCAACTTCCTCGCGAGCTTCAACCGGGGGAATACTTCGTGACAGCACGGGAACTTGGATAGGAGGCTTTGCACACAACATAGGCGTTTGCACCACCGTTTGCGCAGAACTATAGGGGGTATTTACCGGATTGCAACTTGCATGGGATCTTGGCTACCGGCAAGTAGAGTGAGATGTGGACTCCCTGATCGTTATTAACATATTATCCTCCTCGTACGATCAACAACTTTCGTATAATTCTCTCATATTAGGAATCCAAAATCTAATTGCCAGAGAATAGGTTGTGAAGGCTAGACATGTGTATCGCGAGGCTAATCGAGTTGCGGATTGGTTATCTACTTATGCTACTTTACTAAAACTTAGCATCCATATATTTCAAAACCCGCTTGTGGGTTGTCTATCTATCCTCCTAGAGGACATTTCGGGAGTGTCTCTTCCCCGTTTAGTTAGTTAAGGTTTCCTATATCTCCCTTATAATAAAAAAACATTATATTTACAATTGTTCTTTGATATGTTAGTGAAAAGTTCAATGGGAATTACATCCTTGTCACATTTGAATGATCTTTATGTCTTCACTCATGTAGGAGGATCCCAACCCAGAATTTTAATCAGTTTTGTTATGTTTGTTCTGATTTTGATGTTTAGGTAAATTATAATTTAGTCCTAATTTGTTGAAACCTAGCCTCCTTGATACCTTCTGTACATAATCTAATATCAAAGGTAAAAGAACGGTATTAGATTTCGTCATGGCACTTGTTGAATGCATTCCTTTTTGTCATGCAGCGTAGAAACTACATCGAGTAATTATTCTTGCTTAACCACTGGGGATAGTATTATGGTTGCATACAACAACAAGAAATATTACATTGATATTATAGAAACCAAGCCTTCAAATGCTATAAGTATCATTGAGACAGACTGTGAGGTGGATTTTGCACCGCCTTTAGATTACAAGGAGCCAGAGAAACCTGTTGCTCCCATTTCTTCAATCAAGCAACCATCTCAAGGTATCTGTTTCTCTGCTCTTTGCGTATGATAGTATGCTGCCCTTAACAAATTTCTTGTCTTTAATTTTAATAAGGGAGCACAAATATGTTATGTTTGTATATTCACTCTGTTAGACCTTATCGAGCTTTCTTTTCTATTGTTTTGAGAGGGGGGTGTCGGTAGGGTGCAGTGTCTATATTTGGGCATTCATTGTGGAATGGCTCGAGTTTTCTTTTGCTGCTGTAAGTTGTGGTCTCTGTAATTTGCCATTCGTTGGGGAGCGGCTCGAGTTTTCTTGTTGTGCTGAAAGTTTCTGGTCTCTGTAACTTGGCATTCGTTGAGAAATTGCTCGAGTTTTCCTGTTGCACTGAAAGTTTTTCCCTTTCCGAAACAGGACGAGGAGGGTGGGGTGGTTTTGGAAGTGGGTAGACAAGCCTGGTTTCATCCATTTGCGTTTCCATTTTCTCAAAGAATGCTTTCTTCCAATCTTGCAGTTGAACAGGTTCCAGTCATTACGGAACCAAAATTCAGTCCGTTTATAGGAGCAGGATGACGCCTGGATGGAAAACCTTTGACATATCAGCCGCCACCAGTTTCTTCACCTGGGCTTAAGAACGGGCAACCTACTGTTACCAATGCCAGTGGGCAGCAGTGGGATCAAATTCACAGAGCAGTTCCTGCCAATCTCAGGGAAAACTTGTGCTCGGATCAAATGTGAGTCGTGCTCCTAAAGAAAGCCAAAAGGTGCTTTTTGTCCTACCATCATCGCTATGAATCAGATTCCTGACAATATCAAAATGATGTTAACAGGACTTCTGGTCTATCATTTTGCCTTTTCTTTTTTCTGGTGTGATTCAAATAAACTCTTTATTTGATGGTGCAGGAACCTGGAAAAGAAACTAAGCAAGAATCTGAAAAGGAGGAGCCAAAATTCCAAGCCTTCACAGGGAAGAAGTACTCTTTGAGAGGTTGATTGTACCATTTGGCAATGGCCGCCATTAACTTTCTATTTCCATCCTCATGATTTTCTTTTTGAATTAGCTAAAGGGTACAACATCAGAAGATGAAGCGGGTTAGTAACATATTCTCTTGAACTCTCTTTCTAATAGTGCCACATTATTTCATGCTAGAGAGATAGGACGACTTTGTGAAAAAGATACTATACATATTTTGTCATGTCAAATGTGGCCAAATTCTATTGAGCAGACGAAAAACAATGATGAGATTGCATATATATGATTGACATGTAGCATATAGCAGAACGATAAAAAGTTTTAATCATATGTAGGAATTGCTCACTTGAGGAGACCAAAACCAACTCATGATTTGCATGAAGGTGTAAGAATTCTATCTTCTGATTTCTAACTGCCTCCACAGTTGGGAGAAACATGGTCCTCAAACCAAAAAGTAGTTGGTCTTCACGAGAGAATAGCTTTAAGAGCATCTTTCACATAGGGATATCTGAACTGGAAACCCAGTTCCTTGGCTCTAGTTGGAAGCACCTTTTGTCCTTCCAAAACCTACACACAGCTTTATAATGAGTTCCAAGTGACGTGATAATGCAAGAACAAAAGTTGAAACAGATGTATTTCGGCTGTTCTTACCACTGAAGCACCTTCTCCAAGGATTGCTTTAATAGCAAAGTCAGGTACAGGCAGCCAAGCGGGTCGGCCCATGACGTTTCCTAAGTGGTTACACATCTCAGAGAGTCGAACAGGGTTCGGAGCAGTTCCATTGATAACTCCTAATATTTGTAGGTCACAACAACTGAAGTTAAATAGTCATGAAGCCTGTAGTTTATTGTCTTGGAGCTGAAAAGATTTGTTTGCTAGCAAGGTACGTAGGGATGGCACCAATTCTTCAAACTCAGACTCAAGTATTCAGACCAACTGGACTCGGGTTTGACAGTTTTTTCAGTTTAACCAATTATAACAAATTAGTTGGGCTCCGATCAAACTAAATTCAATGGGTCAAACTAGATTTGATCAGGCTCGACATGGTTCATACTAACAGCAAATGCCATTGATAATGAGAAAATTACCTTTATAAGATGGATTTAATATAGCTTCATATATTAGGTTCACGATGTCGTCCAAGTGAATCCAGGAAAACCTGCATGGGTCGAAAAACATCATGAGGAAGATTAAGCACAAAAAGAACTTCTCAACAACTCAAAACAAAAATGCACGACAAATTAAGCTATAAACATAACTCCAACAAGAGGACAAGCTTCCTCCAAAAAGCTTTCATAATTTCTTGGCACTTAAAATGAGCAGTTTGCTGCAGAATTTTCACAGAAACCAACATACCATTGTTGGCCAGAGCCCAAAGGACCACCAGCAAACATCATGAAAAGAGGAATCATTCTAGCTGCAAATGATTAAAAAAAGATATAAGCAGCCTAGTCAAGTATCCTTATCAGAGTATACACTAGATGAGAAAACACATGAAAGGATTGAAGAAGTTTATACCTAAAGCACCACCATCTTTACCAAGGACCACACCTGTGCGAATGAGTGCTACCCTGACATCCTTATTTACTTTGAGAGCTGCTGCCTCCCATTCCCTACAAACCTGCACAACTTATCTGTCAGCAAGTAGGTGAGAGCTTTTGCTCACACACACAGCAAATAAGACCACATTACAGGAAGTTCATGTCATATAAGACACGTCTTCACAGCACAATGAGTTTCTTCAAAAGCATATGGTTGGCATGCAGCTAAACAAGATGAAAATTTGATACAAAACAACCACAATTGTAGCAGTATTATTGTGGTTGTAGTCCAGACTATTATCGATATTTACTGTTTGCAGCTGTATTTCCTGCAATTAGTTTCCTTTTGTCCGCAACCTTAATATAACTGGCAGTCCACAATTTACAATCTTGGTGACAAGTGACAGGTGATGATTGATAATGTTAATTGATCAAGACTTGTAAGATGGAAGAATGCTGATAATGCATAATAGGATGCTCGCGCCAATTTGCTAGTGTGCAACAAACTTTTCAATATGCTTACTCGAGAGTGAACACTAAACAAGAAAGGAGGTTATTCAAAGTATTGAACCTCTGCCAAATAGTCATTTCCTGATGGACTGCTTTCGACAAATACTTGTGTCTCACTGGTTCCTGAGCAAAAGGGAAGAAATGTGAGAATGCAAAAAACTTATGCAAATACCCTCAACCATCCAAAACTAAAATATGTCACCAAAATCTGCAATATAAAAGACAGGTAAATACTTTCTTTGCATGTTCTTCTTTTTTTTTTTCCAAATAAAACCAAAACTATAAGGATGATCACATAGAAAATGCTTGCAGAATTTCAAAAAGAAAACACAATTCTACTTTTAAGGTGGATGAAAATTGTATAATTGCAGATTAATAAGAAAATTGTTTATACTAGATTTTTGAATAGAAAGCTCTGTGTCAGAAACGAACCATAATAACCAACAGCTGTGGCACTAACCAGTACAGTAGGCCGAGCTCCAGGTAAATTGTTTATTAGTTCTACAACCTTCAAAACCAGATAAATGGCTGGATGAACAAGAATCATGAGGATTTTATAGACCTTTAAGTGATGTTTGTGAGTTAACACATCCATAATGTGTTATGATGGAACAGCCGAATCACCCTCGGATTCAGGTCAAAGAAGAACAAGGAAATCATATGTGCTAAATTAATAATATCTTACCTTTGCGGTGACTCGTATCCTACTTTGCTTGATCTCCTTCTTGATCTGTAGTTAAGAGAGATATAATCTACTTCAGATTAGCGCAAAAGAATTATCATATGCACCCGTTCATTGAAGCTGCATATAGAGGCTCATGTCATAGCATAATATATTCCAAATCTTGACCACGAAACTGATGTATCCTAAACTACCAAAGTGAAGGACCTGCAGTACTAACCTCAGGTGACCATCTTGTGCTGACTGGAAATCCAGCCAAGTTTACAACTGCATTTGAACCTTGAATAGAGTCTTTCCACTCTGGTTCCTCCACAATAACAATTCCAGGGAAGTCCTTGACTACACAAATACAAGAACTAGTGACTTTTATAAAGAAATATTCATGGTCTATGGAAATCTATTTGAAAGGATACAATGGGACATCAAACCCAACTAATATTTGAAAAGTACGCTATTTGTAAAGCAATCTCAAGGCTCACATCCATGGATATGCAT
Source organism: Erythroxylum gracilipes (assembly GCA_026413385.1). Lineage (NCBI taxonomy): Eukaryota > Viridiplantae > Streptophyta > Magnoliopsida > Malpighiales > Erythroxylaceae > Erythroxylum > Erythroxylum gracilipes. Next base: position 35,998,874 of record JANZLC010000201.1, on the reverse strand, counting down.
GGGAATAATATAAAACAAATTTAGTGTAATCATGAATTAGTTTTGCTACATATTGCCCTGTTTTAAGGTCTTTAAGTAATCATCATAACAAGTTAATGTGCAGAAAATTTGTACTCATTACCTTCTTACCCGGAAATATTTCTTTGGCTTTAGATTTAGTTCGTGTCAAGACATGGACGAAATGGTTATCTGCAATCGAATGAGATGACAAAACACAAACAGTTCAGAGTTATAGTTATTAGGAACTAAGACTTCAAGTCTAAGGCCTGTATGGCACCAAATAGTGCAGTCAACAACTCACGGACAGATTTAGAAGTTCTTTTAATGAAAAACTGAACTATTGGTCAGCCTTTGTTTCAATAGGAGAATATGAAAATGGAGATAAAGCATTAAACATTTCCTAAATCACGTTATGTCAAAGCTTTCAAAGTTCTACATTCTAGAAAGGTGAAAAAACCTGCATGAAGTCTTTGCACCAATCTTCTACCAATAAAACCTGTGGCTCCTGTTATTGACACTGTCATCTGATTTGCCTACACCAAATTGTACAGTAAAATGAAACAAAACCTCCAAGAAAACAACACAAGTATAGAAAAAGCTGTCCAAAATAAACGCCATTGAGCAAAATCTTGAGAAATCAGGCAATTCCTTGTAGTTATTTATTGTGTCACTCTTAACAGAGGATGACTTGGGTAGTCAGATATGGACCTTGGCCTTGTTCTAGTACAAGAGGAATGAAACCGTTGTACGGAAATGATCTAAAGTTTCTTCAACCTACTAAAACCAATCTAATTAGAAACAAAATTGTAATGAGTGAAAGGACACAATGCTCATGAACAAGCTTTCCCATTTCAGCACACCACTCTAGTTCAAGTTCAATCTGTAGCTACACAATCTTTATGAATTATCCATAGTGCATTCTTCAAACCAAGAAAAAAAGAGAAGAGAAGACAAGAAAGAAGCTTGTAAAGCACAAACCCTTTGTGTCTGATCAGAGGCACACCATACTCTCATAATCTTGGCATCACTCCTCTACACCACAAAGAGAAAAGCATAAGGAACACTTCATAGTTCATACCCACGTAAACAATAAAATCCGAAGAAGGGTTTTGAGAGAGAGTAACCGTAGAAACAGAGAAGACTTGAGGAATGCGAAGCGATGGAGGAGACACAGAGTACGTCCATGTTAAAGCTCTGGTTCTGCAACCCAGTTCCATTTTCTTCTACTGCCACCAAAACAGGTTGCAAACCCAACTCTCCTTCAGTTGGTGCCTGTAAGAGCAAAGAAGAGGAATATGAGTGTAGATGTACGTACGTTAACGTTACGTGTCTTATCTTCGTGCGTGATTTGGAGCCACACCCACCAAAGCTCCATATCCGTCACGCGCTTCACTTGGGTTCTCGTCAGAGGCCCATAACTAGTCTCTATGACTTCGGATTGCTCCATGATTTGTAATGGGCCGAGCCAATTTCAAACAAAGCCTTTTAGTAGAGATAATAATTAGACCCAAAGTCAACAAGTCAGATTTAAGTTGACAGAGTTTCGAGCCCAATTTTCCTCAAAAATAGAACCTACGGGCGAGCTAGTATTGTCCAGGCCCAACTCGACTCTTATAAGTAAAATAACATCGTTTTGCATTTTTAAATTTAAAAAAATTGAGTTAAGCTAAGCTGAACTCGAGCCTAGTTGGAGCCAACCCTAACTTAGCTCGTTGTCATCCTTAGTTTTGAAGTTTGGCTTATTTGATTTTGGAGTATTAAAATAGGGATGACAAAAGTGCTCGGTTTTCTCAGCCTAGTCGGGTCTTAGGCATGGCTCAGCTCGGGCTAGGTGGTCAGGCCTAGTAACACAAAAACGACAGCATTTCACGTGTATATATATATATATAATCAATTTTATATAAATTATTTAATAAATTCAAAATCAAATATCGTTGTCTTTGAAATTAAAATGAGTTACAATTCTCTTTCCTTAAACTTCAAAAATTGAATGAGTTACACCTTATCCTGACTCATAATCTTAACATCTTAAAAATTTAAAAAACTCTTTAAAAGCCAATTTTACAAATATTAGTATTATTCAATGTTTTAAAAAGTATTTTAAAAATTAGATCGAAAATTAAACTAGTGAGACAAAAGATTTAAAGTTTAAAAGATATAATAGGTATTAAATCGTCATAAAATCGGTTAAAAATTATATAAAATTAAAAATTTTAAAATACATTTAAAAAAGCTCTCTTTTATGGAAGAATTTAAATTTTAATTAAAAAATTGTTACATAAAAATTAATTAATTGTGATTTATAAAAAAAAATAAATTTATAAAATTGATTGATTAATTAATAAACTAATAATTTTTAACAAAAATTATTAAAATAAATTAAACCAAAAATTAAAACTTAACTAAAAAAAAACAGTTAATTTAAAATTTTTATATTTGAACTGGTTTAATCAACGGTATTACCATCCACGAGAAAATGAAGAGCCTGTTACACTTAGGTAAAAATTGGATATAAGGTCTGGTTATTGAGTAGCATAAGTTTGAAGTGGCGTGTTAAGAGCGGATCTAGCGATCTTTGAGTACCCGTACAATTACTGGAGAAAAGTCTGTGCGCTATTATTGATGATTAAAGAGGAGTTGATCCATTTCTAAGCACATTAACCGATTCTTGAGATTAAGTTTCTTCAATGAAACAAAATATGTAGAAGCCATAACACCTAAATGTCTCACAATGTTTACCATTGGCCCTTCACTTAAACAGCACAGAGAGGCATTGAAGCCCTTGATCACTATGTTGTGTATCAGCCATTGGATAACTCAATCTGCATGAGTGACAAATTTGCGGTTTCAGTAGGCAACAAAGCAATTCAAAGTCTAGGGAAAACTAAAGATTCAGATGGACCAACTCCAACTCTGATATTCCTTGATAACAAACAATGGCCAGATAAAAACAATTCATAGGAATATGGTGACAAATCGCAGAACAGATTTCCTAAGTTGAGGAGGAAGAAAGATTGGCATCTATCAAAATGTCCTGGGAATGAAACATACAAATTCTATAAATGCCATAATCAAATTCCCAGTTAAAACCAATCATTTCTCTTAGGCATAAGCCACTATGTTCCAGTAACATAACTTGCAATAAATATTTGACCAAGAGATAAAGCACTCAAGGAACAAGCTATAATCTACATTTGTAAACAGGTGGATGCCAATAGCACAAGTGAAAAAATGGATCATAAGACTAACCTTTATTTGCCGCACAAACTCAGGCATTACGCATTATCTTCTCGACCATAATCATAGACTATGTCAATCTGCATGCAAATAAATGAAGTTGTGAGGAAGAAGAAAAAGACGATCACATCAACAAGAACAAATAACCAACTAGAACCAGCAACATTAGGTTTCAGATTCATTTAGTCATCAAGATAATTTTTTTCTCTATCTTTAGTTAATTGCCATGTTCATGCTCCACAGTCAGCATTCATATGTCTACCAAGTAAGGCAAATGTTATAATGTAGGGAAAAGGAGTTAGAGCAGCAAATTCATCAAAGTAGGCTAGAATTATGGTAGATTGTTGTTGGAACAATTAGGGTTTATGACAAAACCTCCTTAATAATAAACCGAAATATAAATGCCGCCGTGTTTCTCCAACAAAGACCTTATTTATGATAGTCTTACTAGAAACCTTACACAAAATAGGAAAAATTAAGTGCTACAAGATTTCCTATTGATAATATGACAATCAAGTAATACCTTATTCAAAAGGTTAGAAAAAACCTTACTAAGTCTAATTAAATAAGAAAACATAAATTATGAATTGAAATCTGTTCTAGCGCATGCTGATACTATATTCTTTTGAACCACATTCCAATATAACCATGACTACAAGCAAAACAGTCCAGGGTCAAATCAAGTAATGCATTTGACATCCCAAATAACAATAAGAAACAATGAATGGGTTTGGATTGAATTTACCCCAGAAGGTGGAGTTGGGTTCCTGGTAAACTTGGAGCCTCCTGGAGCCCAAGGAACTGCATCAAAAACCATGAGATCACTGAGCTTTGGAATTGATTGCTAACTAAATCATCCATCATGGATTTCCCAAGGCAAGTAAACAAATTTAGCGTGTTTCGTGAGAAATTTACCAATATAGGGATCGGGATGGCGCCATTTGTCGTACTGAGCCTCACCATCAGCTATCATCCTGTCGATTGTGTCCAAATCTTCCTGAAACATAACCTCACACACACGAATCAGCGCAAAACAAGGTACGAAAAATTCATATCATATGCATCCATACCACATGTTTATTGGCTTCAAATTTTTCGCGGAGATTACAGGCCTAGATAAACAGGAAGAGGAGAATCAAACATAAAATCAATGAAATTAGGGTTAGAGAAAGAAAATGAAGTGAAATCAGAAACAGAGAGTTATTAGTACATCTTCGTAGAAGAGATGACGATGGACGGCCCAGTTAAGAGTGTCTTTAAGAGCACGCCTGTATAGGATCCTAACCCTCTCCTTCTGCGCCGCTCTCCGAGCTAAGTAACCACCAACTGTCGATGTCACGCTCATCTCTCTCGCTCTCTCCCTCTCCGTCTTCTTTCTCCGACGAAACTACAATAGGAGTGAGTCTATGAATGGGGTTCTGCACAAAACGACTTCGTTTAAAATGAAAATTTAATATAACATCATTTTAGTCTTAAATTTCTCAAATTTACAAATCAAAATAATTTCTTTTTTAAAATTAAATTAAATTAATATTATTTTAAAAAAACTCAATTCAATATTCAATAAAATAAAATTTAATCCATTAAAAAGTCATTAATAATCCCTTTAAATCTTATTTACATGTTCATTTTATTTATCAATTTTATTATTTGAATTATCAATTTTTTATATTGTAAAATCCATAATCTTTATATTTACATGTTCATTTTATTAATCAATTTTATTATTTGAATTATCAATTTTTTTATATTGTAAAATCCATAATCTTTATAAAAAAAAACGGAAGAATCTGCAGCTGCTACCCTTTAAATGCGCACTGAATAAACCTCCAGATTGACATAATAATTTACAAATCACGTCAACCGAGTACTCCGCACTAAATAAACCCTATACGATAGGCTAGATCGAAAAGGCGTAAATAGGAGGAAAAAAATACAAAATTTTTTAGCCTCATATCCTCTACTTTACCAACTCAACTCGACCACCCCCTAAGAGGCATAATCTTTATTATTAAGTGATTATTAATTAAATCATTGAGTGCATATAACAACCTTTTTATATTTCAAATAAATCATTCATATTTTAAATAAATCACACACGAATTAAATTATAAATTATAAAATAAATTTAATTAATATTTATAATCTCTCTTCTGTACAATACTTCCAATTCAGTACAGGCTACAATTTGTACAAGAATTCCAAAGCCAGTATACAATTTCTCTGCGGCCTATTTTATGTACTTAAAATTTAAAAAGTTTGAATTTAGTTCGATCGAATCAAATTCGGGTTCAAATATTTAAACCTGGGTTCGGGTTCAGGTTCGGTCCGAACGTTTTTTCAGGCGTGGTACCACCTTTCTGTAGGTTGCATATATTTGTGAGAAATACATACAACATATGCTTCTGGCCTATATAAGAGAGGACTTGCTGAGTGACCAAGCCAGGGACTTAGTCTTGGAGTTTGAGGGGGTGAAGGTAAGACCAAACATCTCCTTGATAGCTTGTCCCTGTTCTACAAATCTCAGCAACTTGGCAACTACACTAGCACTCTCTCTGATGTGATCAATATCCTTGTGGTTACTCCATAATCGACTGGTTAACTGTTGCCTTCTACGCTTTGAGTTGACCCCAACTCCCCATTTTTGGTATAACCTCTTCCTCTCTTCTTCTGATAGCCTTTTCCTCATCAGCTTGCTCAACATAGCTCTCTCCATGTGAAGGGACTTGATGCTGTTTCCCAGGTAACAGAAATTCATGTAAGACTCTTGTTAATGGTGAATTACTAACAATGATAGTTGAGAACTACCAGGCAAAGGAAAATTTATAGAGATAACTTGGTTTTAATCCTTACCAGGAACTGTTATATCAGTTCTACATGTTACAGATGAACAAAGAACTCTATAACAACATTATTGGTACTTCCATCGAGATGAGAGAGAGAGAGAGAGAGAGATTGAACCTTGAAGCTAAAGTGAGTGTTCGATGGCCTCTTACAGCCTGACTTCCCTGAGAAAATGTTTCCTTCAGGAAAGACAATCGCCTGAGCTCCACTTCCATGTAGATGGAATCTGAAAGGTCACCTTTAAAGAGCAGGAAAAAATAAGTTCTGTGGATCAATGAAACATTGCAAGTTTGCCAAAGTTCAAGTATTGCTCTCTGCTGCTGTTTGAATTCCAGGGGCCGATCATGAGAGGTTTCTGTTGCTTCATCCATGGGATCCAATCCTATATCTTGCACACTCTTATCTGATCTATCAGTTAGTGCTTGTGTACCCTGAACCTGTGATGCAGAAAATGAATCATATCAAATGTGAAAGTAGCTAACAGATCAAAACTAACCCAACTTCTGGAAACTGACATCAAAGGGAAGGATTCTAACCTGAGCATCAACAAGTTGTTTTCCATACTCTTTATGTGCCATCTCCTTCAATCCTGCCACAAAAGTATTAATACTTGGTATATCTTCATTTACAGATGCTTGGATGCTCTGTGATCTCATGTCATCTGTAGATGCTGATTCAAAAGATGATCTCGAACCATTTCTTGATAATTTACCAGCATCAGCATCATAATTTAGTGCAGGAAACTTTCTATGGAGACCTTCTGGTCTTCCAGTAAACTGTTTCTCTAACTCATTAGGTGGGGTGCTCTCATTTTGATCTAGCTTCTCAAGCCGTAGAGGAGAGCCACTCACGGAATTCTCTCTGCAACTCCAGGTCCTTCGTGAATTAATTCTTATGGAACTTGACAAGTCAGCTGTCGAACTTTGTCGAAATTGATCATCAGGATCACTAACAATATCATTAATTGTCCTCTGAACATGGTTTAGCCTCTCTTCCAATATGTCATGCGTAAAACCATTTTGCAGGTGACGTCCTTCCCCATCTCCATTAGCAGGAATAGGTACTCCCTGCCTTGCTAAATTTCCATCTCCCAGCAAAGTCAAAGCTAATGATCCATCATAATCATGTGTAGAATGGTGTTCATACAAGTTCCCGCTCAACTCTTCTGTTTCCATAACTTCCTTGCAGGACTCATCAACATCTTCTGCAGTTCCGGTGGCAGCATCTTCTAGACTCTGACATGAACTGGCTCCAACAACATTCTTCCCAATCAATAGCACTGACGAAGAACCATCGGAAATGGAATGGTGTTCTGAGTTGTTCGCAAGTTGGTATGGTTCCTCAATGTTGCTCCCACTATCTCCATCATAATGCGTTGTGTTTAACCTTGGGATGTCACCAATAGGATAATGAGGATCAACCATACATGATGATTCTGATAATGAGCATTCATCTTCCCATGTATCCCCTGCTTGCCAAGAAGTTTGACGAGAGATCTCAGGCTGTTATTGAAGAACACAAATCAATAGTTAGTGTTTCAGAGGAATTTAAAAAAGGTACACCACTCAGCATTTAGTTCAGTGAATTTACATACCCTCTTTCTCGGACTTTGTTCGTGTCCAACAATTCTCAACAAATCCTCAACCCGGGATTCAGCAAGATCCCGTTGCTTGGTCAACTCCTTTATCTCTTTCTCCATCTACATGATCAAGGAACAAGTTCAATGGGAAAGCAAAGTTAAAGAGACAAAACATAAAGCCAATGTGTAGGTTCATTTTGTATCGACATTGATGTTCATAGCAAAGTGGGTAAAACAGTTGCATCTGGAGTATAGAAAGTAAGACATTACCTTCTGTATTTGAAGATCTTTCTTCCTAAGTAATGCTGCATAATCACAAGTTGAAGATGCAGGAGTGGGACTTCTCAACTCACTTTCCAATCTAGCTAATTCTTTCTGCAACTGCTTAACCAGTGCCTTGTCAGACATGACTACATTGACTTGTGCTTTTGTTGTCACTTCTTTTGCACAGCAAGCAAACAACAAAGTATTTCTTGTTTGCTCTACATGGCTACGTGCAGGGCTCAATGTGCATATGATGGCAGTTCTAGCATTGCCACCCAAAGCCGGTTGCAATAGCCTTGTCAGCTTTGAATCTCTGTAATTGATGTGTCCATGTCTCCCCTTACTACACGCATCACAGGACCAAATGAAAAATAATATAACTATCAAAATAAAAAGTATTCGAATGATCCTCCAAGCTAGAGGAAATTGGGTGAACAAAAAGACAATTTGTCTTCAACATTGTTCTTAGTGTAGCAGATAAAGCCACCCATTTGGATACATCTAGATTGTATTCTTATTGGAATTTTGCTTGTAGTTTGATGATGCTTTGACACTACAAAAAATTTTGTTTATGCATAATACAGTTTATCATTCGAACTGCAAAGATGGATATTTTGACAAAGCAGCAAGCTAAGTAGTAGCACCAATCAAATTACAATTTTGGGATTTCAAGATATTTAAGACAAGATTTTGATGATTGAAGTCCTTAAGAAAATTATCACAAAATCTTAATATGTCATCAGAGTTACTAGTTTGAGCACGACCAGGAGGCATTTAACAGAATATATAAATGCAACTAAACTAGTTAACCAATTGATTCATAGCTTATTATAACACTTACATTGGTGCAAGAACTAAGTGAAGTTCGACAAGTTTATATTACCAACCTTAACTTACGAATAACAGTTCCCAGAGTCAGTAAGCTGCGATTTATGTGGCATCCTTCTTTTAATCTGGCACCAGATGAGTTTGCTTGAGATGCGCGTTCACTTCCGGCCAAATCAACAAAATTCTGCACATAATGAGGTTGTTACTCTCATCTATAATTGATAAATGCAATGTTTTTCACCTACTTTACAACTCATACCATAGTAAGAAAAGAAAAAGTTGACACATACCACAGTTGCAGAAAGAGTGGTTGAATTTTCTTTGCCTAAAAATTCACGGGCAGAGCTTTCAATTGTCTGCAAGAATTTTTTGTTTCAAAGGGTAAGGTCACATTGAATTAATATAAAGGCCCCAACAAAAGAAGAAAAGGGGAGGAAGGGGAGGATCTCACCAATCTCAGAATTTGATGGGACCTGGAGCTTTTCTCATTCAGAGAGGTCTCCCCTATATGCCTTTGAGCTGAAACATTATAACACATTAAATAGAAACACGAATTTTTCCACCAACAGCAGAATCTTAATGCTTTACCTTCACAGACAGAGAGAAGTTCTTGGAGGTGGCTCCAATCCTTGAGTGCTTCCACTGTGACTTTCTCCACTATAGTCCCTTTCTGAAACAAATTTTACTCATTAGAGTGTCACTTCAACTCATTTTCCAGAACCAAAAGGGTAAAAGTTACCTCTGCATCGTCCAGCAGTCTGAGTGGAGTATCTGTGCTAAGAAGATCCCTGATCACTTCATTATATATTTCAATAGCTGAGAACTTCAAAACGAATGCTCTTTCTGCATGCTGAGAAAAAAACATTTTTCTAAGAATTCCAACATCAAAAACTTCATTTTTGAAGTAAGAAAGAAAGAACCAAAAAAAAAATTAGAAACTATTATTACCTTATTTATGTAATCAAATATATCTGCCACTGCATACTCGGTTATTCCCATCATCGTGTATGTCTTTCCACTGCTTGTTTGTCCATATGCAAAAATACTTGCTGGAACCAAAAGCAAGTTAGAAGTTTAAGTAATAGAAACTCAGAGAGGTTAGGATCATACTTACAGTTAATACCATTGACAACTGATAGAGCAACTTCCTTGGCTCCTTCATCGTACACTTGCCTTGTAGCACAATCACCACGAAACACACGGTCTGGACGAAAAGAAAATCACAGTAGGTATCTAAACGTGAAGAGTTCAATCTAAAAGCACCTTGAAGTTTGAGATCCCATAACTTGCAACTCAAGGAAGTTGAATGGACTGAAGTCAAATTCTTATTTTAGACCTGACCCAATAGTCATATTTATGTAATTATATTGTAGACACAAACATTCCCTCATTTTACAGTGCCAACAATAAAATTGATCCAAGGATAATTTACTTACCAAAAGTATAGGCAGATGGAAATGTGGACCCTTCACGGAGGGTATTCCGATACAAGATGGTGGTCTCATTGATGCACTCCCAATCTGCAACTTCATTGTCTGTAATCTCTTTCTCATTCAAAGGCCTTAACCTGACTAAAACAAGAATCTTCTCCTCACGAGCATGTGCCATCTGCAGTTTTTCAAGGTTTTGTAGCTGCTCCTCTCCAATTGACCCCATTCCTTCACCAGATTGCTTCTTCTCCTACCAACAACATGAATCAAAAACCGAATAATCGAAGTCAATGAAAGAATACTCAGTTGCTTCTGCTTTGCTAAAATGCAAGAATGTTAAAAGCAAGGTTGTTGCATTTGCTTAAAAGGAAGTAGGTCCATCCCTTTACTAAGAAGAATCTATTAGTAACAAGAAGCTTTATTATGAGTATCATCTAATTAACCAAAAAGATAAGTAACCACAAAAATAATAATTATGGATTTTATCAAGGAGAAGTAGTAAATCATCAGTTTCAATCAACCATAAAAACCTAAGATAATTCATAAAGCAAGCTTAAAAGCACAGAACAAGAAAAACTAATTGCTCAAAACTGCTCAAAAAGCCAATTGAGGACAACATCAAAAACCATACAAAAACAGAGAAATGAGGTAACTAAGATCGGGAAGCTCTGATTAATCTTTAGTACCAAGTCAAAATAATTCAAAAGAAACAGATATAAATCCTAAATTGACTTGAAATTTTCTGAACAATGACCCATTACAATCCCATAAAAGAAAAAAGAAAGTTGTTACCAGCTATGCTTGAACACCAAGGTAACAGAATTCCATCAAAAAGTTTCAATAGAAAATGAAAGTTTGCAACTTTGATTGGACATGGTCCCCATTCTAACCACCTTTCTCTTCATCTCCTCTCACACAAACATACACAAATATATACGTACGAGCATACGTACTTACATAAATCAACAAGTACTCGTATACCAAAAAGCAGCGTCTTGCTGTGTCCCTCTGCTCTGATAAGAAAGCGATAGACCTCAAATCCTCCAAATCTCGAGCTCTGCAACCCATGAACCGAAAAGGGTCAATTCACAGAAAACAGCCAACCGTCTTAAATATCATTAACAACCCATTTGAGTAACTCACACCCTCCAACTTTCATGCACTTGAAGAGAACGAAAACCGGGTTATCACATTCTCTTCCTCTGCTAAAATTACAGATAGAAAAAGGGTAACCACGCTCAGACCTGGACCAGCAATCTGTTTCGTTCCACAGATATTGAATCAGTCAAAAAAGAGAAAGTGCAAGGCAGCTTTCTCTTTTACACTGTTCCTCTCTTTCCATCATTGAGTTTTGGACTAATACGAATAAGGTTAGCGAAGTAGCAGGAATGGCTTGAAATGAATTGTTTGCTTTGAAGGCCGATATCACTCAGAGATCAAGAATAATATAGCTTTAAAGGTGGAGAAGAAGAGGAACAGTACAGAACAAAGAACATAATGTGAACTGAAAAAGGAAGAGAATAAAGAACTATGCACCAGAGAAAGTTTGAGAGCCTGAGCCTTGACTTCTCACCGCCATGATCTCAGTGAAAAGCTTGGAAAAATGCACACACAGAGCAGAAACAAGAGAGCACTACAACTACGTCGCTTTCGACATTTCCTATACCTGGAACGTGGCGATTGCTAGATCGATTCTTGCCACGTGTATTTGGCTACGCCTGTTCGAATCAACGGTGAACCATAGCCTTTTGATTTGTTTAATGCTGGATATGAACGGTTGGGATTAAGTTAGCATTAGGAATTAGATCAGACCATTTACAAGAAAATTAAATAAATTTAATTAAAAATTAATTTTGATAAAATTAAACATATCATAACAAATGCAGTGTGTGATAATTAAATAATACAAAATTGATATAAATAATAATTTATATAACACGAAGATTAAAATAAAAATTACTAAAATTTATTCTTATTTATCTTTATATTATTAGTAAATTAAATTTCAAGTAAGACATGCACATTATTCAAAATTATTTATTTATTTTAATCACTTTATTGGTTATTTATTTTCAATAATTAACTAAAATATATTAATTTTTATGTATAATTTCTTTTGAACCAAACAACATCGATGTTAATCCTCTATTTTAATTACTCTGTTTTGTTAAATCTTATCTAAATATTTATGTGAGGTTATAAGAATATCATAACCGAAGCAGGACATGTGATTTTAATGACTTTATTGGTTATTTATCTTCAATAATTAACTAAAATATTTTAACTTTTATGTATAATTTCTTTTGAACCAAACAATTTCCACTATTTACATTTTACACGTCAAATTTTCTATTTCATTTATTCTATTTTAACTCTATTTTATTAAATCTCATCTAAATATTTGCGTGAAGTTTACACAAATATTTGAATAAAATTTAATAAAACATGATATTCTTATTCATCTACAGCTCATCAAACTCTACTCGTGTTGTCGGTTCACACGGATTTGGCCACGTATTACTATTCCTTTCAATATCATGGCTTAGTTGTTATTGTTCACGACAATAAAGTTAACCAAAAAAGGTAAAATAAGAAAAAAAATGTGTTGAAGGTAACGAATAATGTATAATATTATAATTATTTGATTTATTTCATTAGCATTTTCAATATTGACAAAATAGGAAAGATAAAAAGTACGTAGTCAGATTAGAAAAATAAATAAATAGTTAATTACGAATTTAAGAATATCATTTATATAAGCATATTAAATTTATAATTTACATACGTATGAATTATTCAAATGAGATTATAGTAAAATTTTAATTTTGAGTTTTTCGATTAAACTATGTATATTATAAATTTATAAATTAGATATGTATGAATTATTAAAATGGGATTGTAATAAAATTTTAAAATCGAGAGTTTTAATTGTTATTTCATTCACCCTTTAAATAATTTATTAAAATGTATAAATTAAAAGCTAAAAATATATATATATATTTGACAATTTACTAAATAAGTGTTTATAAATTATTAATATTATAAATATCATTTAAAGATCTGATGTATTAAGGGACTGGTGATTATGAGTTAGGTATGATTTTCTTAAATATTGTTATATTTACATATGTATATATATATATATACATATAGATATGTAAATATATACGCATATATATATACATATGTGTATATATATATATATATATATATATATATATATACACATATGTGTGTGTAGATATGT
>JANZLC010000201.1:35954473-35973509 GCA_026413385.1 Erythroxylum gracilipes | reverse complement strand
CTTTAATTTAATTCTAACCTTAGCATAATTCAACTCCAATGAATTGATCTAATAAGACCACAAAAATTCGAAACATGTCTCAAAATAAATAAAACAGGTTTGGGGTCCAACAAAAATACAGAGAGAAGAAAATAAACAGAGACCAGATAGAAAAAAAACCTAGAGGCCTAGGATGTTCAGATGACCATTACGGAGAAGAAAATGCAAAAGAGCATACCATACCGGAAATATTCGCTATTTTTCTACATAACACAACCAGACAAAAAGTGATGAAATAACCAAGGATTGTCTTAGAGCAACTTAGGAAAAGCCTTCTCAGATCCCAAACCCACAAGTCGCCATGTTCGTCTCCAAACTACCAGATCTACAACCCCCACCGATTTTGTTATTTCAAACTAATTATTATTATTATTATTTATTATTAAAATTTTTGAAAGTATAGTTGATATAAACAGTAAATTAGTAAAATATACAACAATATAATTTTATAATATATCAATATGAACTATTTTGCAATTTTTAAAAATTTTAGGGACTATTTTATAAATTTAAAAAAATTTTGAAACGGTACCCGGTATCGACCGAGACCTGTACCGTTCCGTTTCAGAGCTCAATTCGGTACCAAGTCCGGTACGGTATTCATAACATTGCCCAGTCCGATTACTATTGCGTTTTTTCAAGTGGCAACTAAATGTTCAATCTCAGTTACACTTGAGGGGGAGTGTTAGAGTATCTCATATTGACTAAACGTAGAAATGTTAAAGAGTTTATAAATAATAAGGGCCAACTATCTAAATGACTAGTTCTATTTATTTCAACCGTAATTGACCCAACTCAATTCTTATTAATGAACTTTATAATCTACCTATATTAAAAATTCTAATAATAAGATAACACGTTGCAGGCAACTCTAATTATCCATTACTTTATTCATAAATTGTTATCCATTCTATATATTTTATTTGATTTTGAAGATATAATTAATACATAACTATCAAAATAATAATTAAATATCAATAATTTCAATCTATTACACATATAACCCTAAGATTAATTCCTATATTAATCTGGTTAATATGAATTTTTAATAAATAAATTGTAATGTTCTAATTTATTATTTAGAAAAAATTTTAAATTTTAATTTATTAAATATTTTACACATTAAAAATTCACATGTTATTTGAATTGATCAATGCTAAAGTTAATAGTTAATTTTATAATAAGTTATAATTTTGATATTTAGTTAATATTTTTAATAATTATTTACTAATAAAAATATATGATTTTTATATTTGAAAATATAATTTATTCACACCTTATTTAAAATAAATATTGAATTTAAACATTTATGTATAATTCAATATTTATTTTAAAATAATATATTTTTATTTTAAACATTTAAAATAAAAATATGTTATTTTAAAATGTTAAAACAATATAAAAATCCATAAAAATTATGTACTTAAATATTATAATTTCCTAATTTTTTGGAAAAAGTAATTAATAACGAATTAATTCATATCTTTTTTTGCAAATATAATAAAATAAAAATTTGATACGTAAAATTCTATTCTTTTACAAGCAACGCTACCGCACGCTTGTTGTTAAAGTTCCAAGCCCAAAACCTAACAAACCTCAATTAGGCCTCCAAGGCTTTGATTAATCGGGTCATGGGTGGCCTTGTTCAACCCTTGATTGTACCGAAGTCACGCCCAAGGGGTAAAGCAGCTTTTGTTTCTAATCAATAATCATCCCCAGATTCCCAGATTCCTCGTCCGTACATTGTTGCTTCTTCAAAGGCGGTACACGCTCTCCGTAACGTTGCTGAGTTCGTAAACCCTAAGGTTTGTCCCTTTGATCTCTATCGAGATTCTTTTGTTTCAGTTATGGGGTTGAGTGTAATCGTTTTCAAACAGGCGTGGTGTGGTTTGAAATCTCATCTTTTACCCGTTATATTGTGATATCTGGATCTTGTTTATGCTATTTTGGTTTGCAATTTTGTGTTTTGGTGTAGGATTTGGTGGGCTTTTTTTTAAAGCTCGGTGTTTGATTACAGGGTCACTGCGATTTTGGGTTTTCTGGGTTTAGGATGATAATTCATTGGTTGGTAGATAATTCGTAGTTGTTATAACTATTCTGGTGCATTCCTATTTATAGATTACTTTTTAGTGGAAACAAACCTTGTTAAATCCGTGATTTGTTTTTGAGAATGTTCAAAGCCTTTATCTCCTTTTTCTTATTTGAAAATTTCATGTAGTGTGGGTTATTTGGTGTTATTTTATACTCTAATGGTACTCTGCAATAAGTCAAAGCAGCTTATGAATTTGTTGAAGCTCTTAAAATTTTGGCAATGGATTTGGCGTGCTCATCTTCATGGTGTCGCATATTTTAGAGTGGAGGAAGCGTTTGGAGACTTCTGTTGCCAATTAAGAGAATGTGGTTTTCGTTTCACATGGTTGTTCTTTTTGGAGAACTCTTGTTCTGCGCTTAAATCTGTTTTGAAACCTGGTTACTCAGGTTGAGTTTATGGTTTACTTTTCATGTCTCCTGGATTTTCCAGACTAGGTTCGTACTGTCTGAGGGCTCCAAATTGATCTTTTCTTTATTATGGTCAAAAACTCAGAGAGGTCTCTATTTTTCTCCTTCCTTTTGTCTGTTAGTTAGAACTGTTATGAACCAGGTTTGAATGGTCGGTTAAGAAGATGGGATTCTTTTACGTTTTCAGAACTACATGAGCTTGATGTTTCGTGGGGAAGGACAAAAGTTTATGTTCGCTTCAATGAAGTGGGTGACGAAAATTTCATTAACTGCTGGTGTTGGGTGCAAGTATAGGGCTGACGTGTAACTGGTCCAGAGTGGGTTTCTTGTTAAAAAGTTTTGTTGTTCTTGCTGGGGTTTGGTGTTTTGTTTTGGAGGGATGGTGAGGAATTTGAATTTTAGTAAATGGATGATGACGGGTATGGTTGTAATGTGGACAGGGAGGGGACAGCTAGTGTTGTTGGTGGTGGTGTTTTTTGCTGAACACTGGTGGTAGGTTTTAAGGGTAAGTTTGAAATATGAGTTCAGACAGCAAGAGTCCAAGCAGGAGCAGGAGCAGGAGCAGGAGCCCAATGGATCGTAAGATCCGCTCTGATCGCTTTTCCTACCGTGGTGCACCTTACAGACGAGAGTCTCGTCGGGGTTACAGGTTTTCTGGATTTCAATAATTTAGCTTATCTCACTTTCTGTGCTCTGGGAGTGGCCTTGTGGAGTGAAATGTGTGTTAGACATGCTACTTGGAGGGCCTGATGCTCAAACTGCTTGCTTTAAGGAATTTTTGTGATGATGTAAATGGGAAACTTCTAGCTCATGTAATAAATATTGATGTCTGGTCTATTACATGTTTCTGTGAGGTTGAGTAATGTAGATGAAGTCTACATAAGGTTGACTAACAGTGCCGCAGTGCTCTTACGTGAATTTATCCTTTTGATATGCTTCTATGTCCTGCTTAATAGTTAGTTTGTTGTGGTTTTATAGCAGCCAAAGCAATCTATGCAAGAACTGCAAAAGGCCAGGTCATTTTGCTAGAGAGTGCCTAAATGTGGCAATATGTCATAACTGTGGCCTTCCTGGGTATGGATCCTTGTTATGCTGTTGATGTTTTTCGGCATACTGTTCAAGTATTACTTGTATATTTATGTCATCCATACTTTTCAGTATACTTTTGCACAGATTGTTTTACTTTACTGTAGAAGCATGAGATTTGCACAATTTGAATACTCAATGGTTACTTCACTGCTGCTCCTGCTTGGTTGGGGAACTCATGTCTTTAACTATTTGTTTGAACTTTTATCATGCATGTTCTTAAACTAGAGATTCCTCTGTTAGCTCACAGCTTTAGCATCTCCTATTTTATGATTTCTTATAGGAGTAATTAGCATTGTTTTTCACCTTGGTAGTTCCCAGTAAATAAAATTTTGGTAATCATATCTGCTCAAGCAATTCTTAGGGGGCTTCAATGTTGAGTCTTTTGTGCTTTCATGTAGAGTGTTTGGTTAATTCGGGATTAAGAGGTCTGCTTTGCATATCAAGTCCAGTTTATCAGTTGGTTTGATTTGCAATGTTCCTGTACCGCAATCTTGATGGATAATCACTATCTTCCAAAATCTCGGAGGCATTTAGTTTTCTTGGAAAATTAATATGTGAGCTCGTATCTATTCAAGATTATCAAGTGTGCATAGATGTACTCATGTTCTTTTTTGTTATTTTTTGTGGACACGACAAATGATTACTGTGAATTTGCTCAACTTAATGTGTTCGCGTCATCTTGTAGGCATATTGCTTCTGAGTGCACCACAAAATCGCTATGCTGGAACTGTCGGGAGCCTGGGCATATGGCCGGCAATTGTCCAAATGAGGGCATCTGCCACACCTGTGGAAAGGCTGGGCATCGTGCTAGGGACTGTACAGCTCCACCAATGCCACCTGGTGATCTGAGGCTGTGCAACAACTGCTATAAGCAGGGTCATATAGCAGCTGATTGCACAAATGATAAAGCCTGTAACAACTGCAGAAAGACGGGTCATCTAGCACGGGACTGCCCGAATGAACCTATTTGCAACCTTTGTAATGTAGCTGGGCATGTGGCTAGGCAATGCCCTAAAGGTAATGTTCTTGGAGATAGGAGTAGTGGTAGCTTTCGCAGTACTAGCTACCAAGACATTGTGTGCAGGAATTGCCATCAGTATGGGCACATGAGCAGGGACTGCATGGGGCCTTTGATGATCTGTCACAACTGTGGGGGGCGAGGACATAGAGCAATTGAATGCCCTTCTGGGAGGATGGTGGACCGCTATCCTAGAAGGTATTACTGATGGAGATAAATTGAGCTATATGCCTTGGTCTATCAAGTTTGTTGTATTAGATTTTTAGCTAACTTGAATGTTGTTTTCGGATGAGGAGTGATTTCCAAACTCTATTGGATAGAAAGTGATGCTATGATGGTGACAAGGATCTTGACATTTAGTTTTGCGGATGTTTGTGTTTGCAGTAAGTGATTGATTGTTGACTTTATATCAACTTTGTTATTTAATGACTCTGACTTGTAATCCGACATTATAAGCTGCTCTAAACCTTTTGATAATTTCATCTTTGTTATGGTACCTGACCTTGTCACTGTCTAGGATACATTGCTTTTATGTGCTTGGTCAAGGATTGAAAGTCAAAGTTTCTGTGGTGGTACGGAAGGCACGGACTCCGCGAGCGCCCTATGTCTGCTTTTTCTAATAAGGGATATCAAGCCTCAACTAGAACTATGTGAAATCTTCTGTTTCGGTTACAGTGTTACAATTCTGTTTTATTAAATCTTATCTACATATTTATGTAGACTTTACGTAAATGTGTGAATGAGATTTAATTGAACATATTAAAAATATCATAACTGAAAATGAGTATTTTGTTCTCAACTAGAGCTATATTTTTTTTACTCAAATTGCACAATATCATAAATAACTACAACGGGTGTTACCCCCAATTAGAAAAGAACCTCCAAAGCAAGGAAAGCTTAGAAGTCCCTTCCAATTCATTTTCAAACAGGCTCACAGGCTATTCTTACAATTGAATTAATTGAATTCGATACGAAATTGAATTCCAAAAAAGTTTTAAGATTTTGGGATCAAAAATCAAGGCTGGAACTAAAAAAGAGTTTGAAATGAGGCTCAAACTTTTCAATCCAATTTTAAATTATTTGTGATTTTATTTAAAAATGTAACACTGAAGCCCAATCGGAAAGACCCAATACCTCAATTTTCATAGCCCAAGTTCAAACGTTTAGCTGTGCTCTTGACTTGGCTTCCACGCAATACTACGGCGACCATCCTCTTTTTAACAATATACTTTTATTTTTCTGATCATAATTATTTTTATTTTTTTTTATATTCTAGAAAATCTTGACTGGCACATCATCTCACAGGCAGGTCAAACGGGCGCACCTCATCATCGAGGCCCTAACTAGTTCTCTACTTACAGGTAAAACCTCGGCTGCCTCAGGCTTTTACAAGAGGAGTTAGCATGGAATCGAACTTAGAACCTAACCGAAGCGAAGCTTCGCTCTCAACCATCATTAAATTTACATAATTTGAAATGATATTATTTTATTCTACGAATTAAAAGATTAGAGATAATATTTTTATTCGAGCTCGATCTGAAATCAACAAATTTGACCTCAGTTAATCAAATTTTGAATTAAACCTCTTTTCATCCACTTTTGATTTCTAGTAAGGTTCAACTTCAAATTCGAATTGTAAGACCTAGTTCAATGTTAGAATATGTTACATATATCTTATTAAAATGATGTTTTTTATTTATTGATGAAAAAATTAGAATTAAATTTCAAGTCTTTCAAATTAAATTGGGTTTGAGTTCGGACCACAAAGTTTAAACTTGTTTAAGTCTTGGACTAGGTCCGAACTTGTACATAAATATTAAAATTAGACTTAGGCCGAAAAGATCTTAATTCATTTTAGTTCATTACTAAATTTGAATTAAATCTAGTTTCAAATTAATTTAAATTTAAATTGAATAGCATTTGAGTCGAAGTTCGACTTGACCTAAGGTTAATGAACCAAGGCTGAATTGACCATATTTTAACCTGATTTTCGAGATTCGAGGCTTGATGACTACAAAGAAATAATATCGTTTGGAGAAAAACAATATTTTTTATTATTTAATTTAAAAAATTTAAGTCGGGTTAGACTGAGCTGAGCTTAAACTTGTGCTCGACTACCTTGGATCCAATCAGATATTTGATAGAGTTCGGGCAAGAGCTGTCAGGCTGGACACGAGTTTGAGTGGATCTAGCCTGATCCAGTCTATTGTCATTCTTAAATTTGAATTAATTTAAATCTAATTTATTAACTTTTGATTAAAACGAACCAGTTAGGAATTGACATGCCTATTCAACATAGCAAGACGACTTATTAAATATTAATGCTTTAGTTTTCTTGCGATGGTCCACCTAATCAAGACTAGCCATTAGCAAATCTCAATCTCTCTCTCTCTCTCCTGTTTAGTCTTTTACTCTCTCCGTCTTTGCTCCAAAAAGACATACAACATATCAGTAATGGAACCCATAATCAAGCAGGGGCCAAAGCTTCTACGACAGGTCTCCAAACAACGTCAGGTAGTTTTTTTTTTTTTTTTTGTGTGTGTAAAACCCTGTGACTTTTTCCCTTTTTTTGGATCTGGGTTGTTTGATTTATGAGCTGGGTGCCCTTGATTCGGTTTCCGTTTTGAACTGGGGGAGATTTGAGTGTGATTTTAGGTTATAGCGAGTGTACAGGGAGAAAATGTTCTGGTTTTTTTAGGGTGTGCGATGGAATATGGAAAATGTGTGTATAATGGTTGGGGTGTTTGTTTTCTTTAGTGGGATTTAGTGGAACTATGAAATTGAGTAGTGTTTACGCAGTAGGATGCTGATTTATATGTGGAGAATGAAACGGATGGGATAAGATCAATTTGGGAAATGCAAACTTTTTCAACATTTAGGTTTGGTTATGTAGGGTACAGCTTGTGATTCTGCTGGGACATGAGAGGTTTGTTAGGAGGTGTTCAATGTAGGCTTTATGTAATCTCTCGGTCCTGTTTAGGTATTTCTGAAATAGTTTATCCATGGAATTGTGGACAAGGAGGAGCTACGGCAACATTAGAAACTTGTGATGCTCTTCACTTTGAAGAGTGTCAGCAAGGTTGCCTTGATGCTTCCGTAACATTATTGTTATCTCATCACGGTACTTGTTAACAAGTGATGGCGATTTTTCTTTCTCAGCATCCTCAAAAGGATATCGTTTCTGGTTTGGAGGGACATGTTGCCTGGGGATCAAAACAAATTGAAGCAGGTGAATGTCAGTAGAAGTATTTTCATTCACTATCATCTGACATTGAACTGTGAAAGCTAAGAATCTAACCTTTCTGTTCTTTGCATTTATTTTATTTTGACTTGGTTTGCAATAAAAGAGGCGGATAGAAGATTTGAAGCAAAATTAACTTCTGTATTCAATCAGGCAGTCCATTTAAGGGGTAATTCTGGGGTTTGCTCCTCAAAATTTCAAGCAGTTAGTTTACCTTCAAGTTCTATTGCCAAGAGATTTATGCATAGGCAGATTTCACAACTCGTCAAACCTAATGGAAATCGTGCGTTTCTCGTTGATACATTGGGTCTGGTAATTTCAATCTCACTTGTTCTTTTGTTTGGTTCCAAAACAAATTAGTTCAAAGATGTAGTTGTGTTTAAGCTAGAAACCTAATGATTGGCCTCTTCTTTGTAATTTATGTTTTCAACGTGAAGGTAAGGAGATTGGAAGCACAAGGCGTGCCGTCCAAGCAAGCAGAAGCGATAACAGCCTCTATAACTGAAGTGTTAAATGATAGTTTGGAGAATGTATCCCATTCTTTCGTTTCTAAGGCAGAAATGCAAAAGGTAATCAATTTGAAGGAGCAATTACTTTACAACAAATATTTCATTATTATTGTTGAAAGTTTCAACAAATTAGAGTTTATGTAATTCGTGCACTATTGAGTTGATGATAATGTGTCTTTGTCTAATTGAATCTTTGTAGAGCGAAATGATTCAAGAATCAAACTTGTCAAAGTTCAAGTCCGAAGTACAAAGTTCTCAGGTACTTTAATTTTCCCCTCCTTGTATCTTCAGATGCTAAGGACAACTAAGTAACAACAATTGACACGTAATTTCATGTTAGAGGACCTTTTCTTGTTTCTGGGCTTTTCTCTTGGCAATTGTATCCTATACGTTTTTGGTCTGTAAATTAATGATGTGGGATACGTTCATGTTCCTCCTATCGTTTCTTCACCACCACCATATGTTCAACATAACCTAACTTGACAATACTTCTGATTCAAACATCCAATTTAAGCATCAAAGCTTATTGAAGTTTTAGCTCAAAGTGGTTTATACGTTTCATCCATACAAAATATATCTTATATGGCCCTTAGAGATGGATTTGAATCTTAATTTTGCAGTTCGGTCTCCAACTTTTGTCCAACCCAAGACTTTTCACGATTTATGACACAAATGCTATAGTTTGCACATGGTTGTAGAAGAATACATTGTCAACTCAAGTTTGAAAGTGCATATTAAATCCAAAAATATGTTGGTAGGTTCATAGAGTTCTTCAGAAGTCATATTAAGTACTTAATTCATGGATATTGAAAATACTGGAGTAGGAAAACCTTCTGGCCCTTTTGGAAATATTGGTAACAGTTTTTGCAATGGACTCTTTCAGGAGATGTTTTAAATTTGATAGGTATACATTAGATTTTGTTATCATGTATAATATTAATTTCTTTATCTTAAATTTGGCTTTTCTTTTATCTGTTGTAAAAATTTTAAATGTTGTAGAATTGATTGCCTTAACTTAGACTGGCAGACCTTCTTGTTATTTTTTTAATCTTGTGAATCTTCTAAATGTAGGAGCATCATTTTTCTATGTTACAACGTGAGACTGAAAAACTACGGAGTGATATAGACAAGATGCGTAGTGAGCTCAGGTTTGTTTTGGGAACCTTTCACTGGCATCTTTATAATCTTTTCATCCACTTAAATTTCTCAGTTGAAGGTTACACTCTGAATAGGTATGAAATTGACAAAGTCACGGCTGGACAACGCTTGGATTTAAATCTTGAAAGAGGGTAAGTTATGCTTACTTCAGTTATACGCTGTGGCATATCAATCTGAATTAGGCTGTTTCTAATGCATTCAGTGTATAGCTAGATGTTCAAAGTGGTGAAATTTTGAGCATTATTCCTTTATTTTTTTCCCTACAAGTGTCTGCAGAGAGTTGCAAGGATATCATTTGAGGTAGCTTTTCTAGGCTTGCAGTTAGATTGTCTCTCTTCTCAAGGGAGTTGCTTGCTCCTCTGTTAAACTCCTAATTTGCAATAGTTTGTGCATGATGGATTTTCAAATGTACCATTTTTATATTTGCAATAGGCCATTTTGTTGCTTTCAAAATTGCAATGCTATGTTTGCATTCAGCAATCTGTGTCTTGTATGTGGTGTGTGGGACATTTGACATTTTAAAATCATTCTGATTTCTGTATGATATTCAAATTGTTCTGCGGGTCAATCTCACTGCTGGTATTTCCCATCTTCATTACCTGCACTTTTGTATACTTGCCTGCCTTAACCATTACATATTAACTATGAGCAGGCGCATACGTGACGAACTAGCTAATCAGAATGCTGAAACTACCAACCTCACAAACAAGCTCGATCGAGTAAGTTACCGATTCTGTCAAAAGCTTTTAGCCTTCTGTTCTTTTGAGTTGTATTAACAATATTTCTATTCATGTAATAGGAAATTCATGCATTACGAGCTCAGTTGGAAGCTGCAAAGTATGATGTGATTAAATACTGCATAGGTACCCTTGTCTCTATATCTGCAGTTGGGCTTGCTGTTGTTAGAATCTTGATGTAGAATTTGATGAGCAGTTCTGTGACTATTTTTATAGAACTGTGGATAATTTTTCACTGTGACTTAGCCCAACAGAAGCAAATTTATATTTTAGGCATTTTTACGTGTAAAAATTTTAAAAAAAATCAAGTTTGTCAGAACACGAATGGATGTTCTTTTGTAAGAGAAGTAATGTACTTTAGGAGTCCACAAAGTTTGGAAAACAGACTCCCATATGTTGGGAAGATATTCTGAAGAGACAATTGCTTTTGGCTTTTTAGTTTTTGCAATGGTGGAAGCAGTTGGGATTATGACTAGAAAGTTTTTGGTGTCCTTTGTAATTCAAACAGCTCATTCTTTGACCAAGATGTTTAGAAGTTGTATTGAGATAACTATAAATTGTGTTTTGACTTGTAAAATTGTTTCTTATCGTATGAAGATGTGTCTTAGTAACCTTAGGCTTGGCAAAAAAGGCTAAACTCAATACAGATTTAACCGGTGATAAAAAAATTTAATTGATTCAGTCATAAAATTTTAAATGGGTTAATTTTTCAACCACAAAATTTTAAATCGGCTAATTTTTTAGTTTATTTTTAATTTTTTGGTTTAATTTATTTTAATATCTCTTATTGTTAAAAATTATTTATTTTATTAATAAATTGGTTAATTTTTATGAATTAATAAATTTTTATAAACTAAAATAAATAAATTAATTTTTATTAACAATATCTTTCAATTATATTTTAAAATTTTAAAATTTATTTAATCTTTAATTAATTTTATGATGTTTTAATACTTTTTAAACTTTAAATTTTTTGTCTTACTAGTTTAACTTAAGTATGGTTTTTAAAATATTGATCCATTTCGAGCTTCAATCGAAAAGGTCATACTCAAACTTGATCTATTTGAATTTGGCTTTAACCCAAAATTTTGAAATTTTTGGCTTTGAAATCTGAATTTACTCAATTTTTTGAATTTAAATTTAGCAACTCATGTACTATTTTTGTGGACTCATAAATTGCCAATTTATTCATTCAAACTAAAATAATATCATTTTGTTTAACTGATACAAAATTTAAAATTAGAATTGTTGATTGAGAGGGATGAAAGAGTTTATAATATAATATAGTGAAATGTTGAAAGCTTTATAATGTAATATAGTATAAAGTTATTTATCATTTTACATTTTATCCTAAACTCTCAAATTGTAGGTTCTTTATTTTTACTGTTTATGATGGAATTAGATATAATATGAAATCCTCATTTTCTATCTTATTCCATTATAAACCTTCCTCTCAAACGATAGAATAATATTCTATTCCATTCCATTAATAAACCCTCAACTAAACATAACCTAAAATAATGATATTTTATTTAAATAATTTAAAATTTAAATAATTTAAATAATATCAATTTATTATTTAAAAAACTTAGTTTAGAGTTTGTTTGCCTTTTGTAGCTATAAACGAATTTTCCTTTTTTTTTAATTACGTGAGAAAGCACAATTTAAGTCTAAAAAAACAAAATTTAAATGATATTTTAAAATACTAATCTATTTTTTTTTTCTGTTCCCTTCATTTAAATTATTTTTTTCAAAAGAACGAAAATATATTCTTACGTACAAACAACATAAAATTCCAAATAGAATAACATAGCCTCAAATTAATGTAAGATATCAACAATAAGAGACAATAAATCAATACACCAAATTAAAGAATTTTTAGAAACTTTTTTTTTTCAATAATTACAAATTTTAACTGATTCAATCGGTTCAACGGTAAAAATTTTGAACATTCTAATTTTTCGGTTTAGTTTTCAACTTTTTAGTTTGAATTATTTTAATAGCTCTTGTTGTTAAAAACATATTAATTTATTAATTAATTGGTTATTTTTTATAAATTAATATTTTTATTAAAATAAATCAAATAATTTTATTTAATAATTTATTTTTTCAATTAAACTTTAAATTATTTGATAAGTAATTACAATATTTTTCAATCATATATCAAATTATTTAATTTTATTTAATCTTTAGCCGATAGTCTAATACCGATTTACTTTTTAAATCTTAAACCTCTTATTTTATCGGGTTAACTTCTAATTTTAAAAACATTGTTTTTTATATTTTGAGATAAAATAAAACTGTTTGACAATAAATAAATGAGGAAAATTGATATTATCAAAATGTGAAACACACATTTTCCATCAAACCGCACTATTTTTCCGACACGTGTCGCGCTCCTCGTCGACTTATTCGAAATTCAATTTTTTGAGGTTCGGACCAAAGTCACTGTAAAAATCTCCCCATTTGTTGTCTCTAATCGACCAGACCAAAGCACTCTCTTGTCTCTGCCCCGGCCCTCCTAGATCAGATCGAATAGGGGTCACGCGAAACTTGTCGATCATAGATAACTTGTCAATCTTTGGATGGAAGCTATAAGGAAACAGGCCACGAAGCTTCGAGAACAGGTAGCCAAGCAACAGCAGGTAATTCGCAACCCTAATTTTTCTTGTTTGGGGATTCTATTCCCTTGATCCGAGCTGATTGTTGATCTGTGAGTCACTTCTTGTTTCGATTGGTTTCTTTTGATTGATTTGGTGAGTATTCGATTGTAGAGAGAAAAAGTTGATGATTTTGTCAACGTGAGATGGAACGTTGGATGCTGATTGTTGCATTTATTGTTGATTTAAGGTTTTAATTGTGACTTTGATAAATTTGCAGTGTTATGTGTGTTATAGGCTTGATGAACATTTTTTTTTTAAAACCTGAGTATTTGGGTGAAAATAGATGAATTTTGGCTTTCAGGCTGTTCTGAAACAGTTTGGGGCTTCTGGGTATGGAAGTTCAGACACGGTTATTACTGATGAAGCAGAACTGTCTCAACATCAAAAGCTTGAGAAGCTCTTCATTTCGACCCGCGCTGGCAAGGTTGTTTCTCGTCGAATGCATGCTTAATACCTTAGTATTCCACTTTTCAGCAGATGGTGATGGTTTTTTTTTTTTTGGTAGCATTTTCAAAGGGATATTGTTCGTGGTGTGGAGGGGTATATCGTCACTGGATCGAAACAAGTTGAAATTGGTAAATGGATCCACATTACTGTTACCGTTATCCAACATTGAGCTCTGGATTTCAAGGCATTAACGTCGTATTTTGTTCATTTGTTGTTTTCAACAGGGACAAAGATATCTGAAGATAGTAGAAAGTATGGTTCTGAAAATACTTGTACCAGCGGTAATACATTGTCAAAGGCTGCATTAAATTATGGACGTGCTCGTGCTCAAATGGAGAAGGAACGAGGAAATTTGTTGAAAGCCCTTGGTACACAGGTGTGGTTAGCTGGTTTTATACCCTTAAATATAGATATTCATCATTCTATTTTTTAGTCTGCAAGTGTGGGGTGAATACTTATAACTCTACTTGTTTGGATTTTTGCTTCCAGTCAGTATGTATCCTGAATCTGTTACAAACATAGCCATAAATTTGGCTTTGTTTCCCGATTTAAACACACATATTCTACAACCTTAATCCAACTTCACCTGTGGCACTGGTATATCAACAAATAGATCAAAATCTGGACTAGGATTTTTTATTTTGTTCAAATTTGCAAATAAAGTCAATTATCTAAACCTTCCCTTAGCATTTTCATTCCATGGTGTCAGCTTGTACATGACATGGAAGTACTGCCACCAGGGGATGGAATTAAATAGAACATGAAATGCTAAATAACTGTACCTTAAGTGGCCTTTTATTTTTTTTGTTTCATCCTATCATTTCCTATTTATTTGTTACTAATATATTTTTTGAATTTCTGTAAATTGTGGACCATTTTCTTCAGATGCTTGTTTGAGCATATGGTGTTTTATTTGTTAGGTAGCAGAGCCATTAAGAGCAATGGTAATGGGTGCTCCATTGGAGGATGCTCGACATCTTGCTCAACGTTATGACAGAATGCGACAAGAAGCTGAATCCCAGGTATTCCAGTGATAAACTTGCCAACTCACGAAATTTTGTACGTGTAAAAATGCGTTGACTTTCATGAGCTTGATTTGTTAATCCTTTGCGTTTCTTAATTCCGTTTTGCATTCTTTTCTTGTCTGCTCCTTTCTGGACAATCAAATGTGTACTATGGGTCATTATACATATCACTGAGAAAACTGTTGGTGCCATGAAGCTTGAGGAAGTTTTCAGATCTTCTTTCACTAACATATCTGTTGAACCTATACAGGCTATTGAAGTTTCTAAACGTCAGGCGAAGGTCAGAGAAATGCCAGGCAATCATGAGCTTGTTATGAAATTAGAAGCAGCAGAAACAAAATTGCAAGATCTGAAATCAAACATGGCAATACTGGGGAAAGAAGCTGCTGCTGCAATGGCTGCAGTTGAAGCTCAGCAACAGAGGTTGACTCTACAGCGTCTTATTGCTATGGTATGGTGAAATATCTTCTAGTTTCGCCATACACTTGATTAAGTTTGGATCTTGTGCTATGAGGAGGTCAGAATGAAGCTTTATTCTTCTGTATTTTGTTAACTTGAAGGTTGAAGCAGAACGTACTTATCATCAGAGAGTCCTTCAGATACTTGATCAACTTGAAGGCGAGGTATGGGTCTGTGATGTTTTGTCCTTTCACCAAGCATTCCCTTTCACTATTTGCTTAGCTACAATTGGAGGTTGTATATTGTTTCGTACTTCCATTTTCAACCATCATCCACGGCTTGTTACTATTGATAGATGATAGCAGAACGGCAACGAATTGAAGCACCACCTACCCCAAGTGTAGAGAACAATATGCCTCCACCTCCACCATATGAAGAAGTAAACGGTGTATATGCTTCTCAAACTAGCAATGGTTCAACAGACAGCTTGGGTTACTTTTTAGGGGAGGTTAGTAACCAAATTACCCCCTTGATACTTATAATTTTACCATGAACGATCCAACAAAATTTATGGTAGTTTTATTTTTATGGTCATGTGTTGCATTATACTGCAGGTGATGCATCCTTACCACGCTCAATCTGATGTGGAGCTGACTTTATCTGTTGGTGACTATGTTGTTGTGCGAAAGGTCCAAACTTTTGTGAAATTGCATTTGCCATTTGGGATTGCCTCTTGCATCTGAACCTTTTGTATTGTCAATTGAAATTTAATGCAAATTGTTAAAAAGTTTGTTCTATTCTCTTTACATTACAGGTGTCAAATAACGGATGGGCAGAAGGAGAATGCAAAGGAAAAGCAGGTTGGTTCCCATTTGGATACATTGAAAGAAGGGAACGTGTCTTAGCAAGCAAAATCGCCGAAGTGTTTTAAGGTGCTTTCATGGTTTTGGCTTCTGAATTGAAATATAAGTTGTACGGTCATCTTTGTGAGGCGTAACACATGCTGTTGAAGGTGGAACATTTTGCCAACACAAATTTAAGGCCATAGGTTCCTCTGTTGTGATATGTTACAACTTCTTCCAGTTGCCTCAGTTATATGAAATGTTTTTCGTGTATTGCCCCTCCTCGGTTTTTTCTTTTCAATTCTGCAAAAAAGTGATGTAAGATTTTGGCCAAAGTTGTCGATATTATGAATGAATGAGTTAAGAAATGCTTCTCCAAACTTTTGGGTTTGCTTGCACGTTTTTACTTTTGCAAGGTAATAATCGAAGGTCATGCTTATGATGAAAAACTCGTTTCTGGTTGGATTTGCATTTGATATTAATTTGATTCGAACTTATTCCAATCATGACAAATAAGTCAGACTAGGTTGAAAGGGATAGATTCGGGAGAAAGAAACTAAACTTCTCTTGAAAAAATGCTCTCCACTCATCCTGCTCTCAACTCAACTGAAACTGATTGTCAGGCTGCCAAAAAGGTTCGTATACGTGAGAGGGACAAAAATCCCCCTCCTCTTGCACCTACTCCACATAGCAACCCACTAAGCTACAGTGCGGTAGTAACTGGACAAACAGACACTGGTAGAGGGGAGAAAATCATGGACTAGCCTGAAGAGGACTCCATAGAAATCAACGAGGGAGACATTTCTATCATCCAAGGAAAATTTGGAATGGGGTTAGAACTTTCCGACACCTTCAAAGAAAAATTGGACAAAATTTGGGCAAATGCTATTGTTATCAAACTCTTAGGCCAAACATTGGGATTCAACATGCTCAAATCTTGTCTGCTATCACTGTTGAAACCAAAGGCCCAATCAAAATAGTTGACATCGGAAATGAATTTTACCTTGTTAACTTTACGGAGGAGGAAGACTATGTGCAGAGGAATTCAGACCTTCTTCTGGTAAAATCACGCACGTAGTGGCATGGGTGCAGTTCCCCGATTTTTCAGTCGCTAGGTACCATCCATCGATCCTCAAAGCTTTTTGGAAATCTAGTGGGTCGAACGGTCAAAATTGACAACTATACACAACTCACTTAAAGGGGAAAATTCGCTCGGGTGACTGTAGACATTAATCTCAGCTCACCGCTCTGCCCCATCGTCGAGTTAGATGGTGAACTCATAAAGGTAGCTTACGAGGGACTCCCATAGATCTGTTTCTCCTATGGGCAGGTCAGGCACGGAGCCATCACCTGCCCCATGAAACGGCCTGATACACCTGCAACTGTGCAACCCACGGATGAACCGATGATACCCAACTAACTCGACAACTGTCCAACTTCTTTCTCAGATGGCCCCCGACAAGAAGATTATGGGTCATGGATGCAGGTGATTCGTCGCCCTCGCCGACAATTGGCTGCCCCAACGGCCCAACGTCTCGACCGAAACAACGTCTCCCAACACGTCGGTTCAAAAGGCTCGCGGTTCATGGCTCTGACAGGAAAAGAGCCGTTGGAGAACGGTTCAAACTCACCTCAATCAAACGAGGCGACCCCAACACTTGCAACTTACCAGACGACGTTCCAGCCCCAAATCGCCACAAAATCCCTAGCTCCATTAACGCTTAAAGACGTTCGAACGAAACGCTTGTTGTCTCATGGACGACACGGACAAGTTAACGTCTCACACAATCCGTCACCTCACGCTCCTCTCAAGCTCAAACCGGCGTCGCATGCTCTACTCCAGGCCTAAGATGCGGGACAAGCAGGACAGATCCACAAATTGGGCCAAAATCAAGATTTCCAAGCCCTGCCTCAAAGCCCGCAACAACAACCCAAAGCCAAATAATGGACCACGTGGCCCTATCCATCCCCTCCCACGCAAATGTTATAATCCACGATCAATCTCTCAATTTGCCCACAAATGCGAAATTAGGCTACGGGGACATGGAGCAGGAAGATCATATTCACAGTGCTTCGACATCGTCTAGTCACACGCATAAGATACCCCGTCCGAGACCATTAGACCCCGCGAATTATTCAACATCAGACACAGAAATGAATGTCGAGTCTGATACTCAAATGGCAGAGACTCCACAGGACCACATGACAGATCAGGCTCGGGAACCTGATGAGAGCGCAATAATCTCGCATGCAGATTAAATCCCCTTCACCGATTTCTATGTCAATATTCATATGGAATTGCTAAGGGGCTGGAGGTAGGTCCTTCAAGCCTATAATCAAAAACTACATTAGGCTCCATAAACCGCGTCTTATTGTTCTAGTGGAGCCTCGTATTAGTGGGGCATGAGCGACGAAAGTTATTAAGAGTTTGGGCTTTACACAATCCTTCCGGGTGGAAGCAGAGGGCTATTCGGGCAGCATTTGGCTACTTTAGAGAGCAGATATTGAAGTCCGCATTCAGATAGCTCACCGCCAATTCGTGCATGCTAGTATTGAGTGGGACCACTTGTCATTTAATTTCACGGCCATTTATGCTAGCCCTACATATGCATTACAAACTTATTTGTGGCAGTATCTGCGGAGAATTGCCAAGATTACCACCAGAGCTTGAATTTTGGGTGGAGATTTTAATGCCAAATTAGAAAGTACTGATAAACGTGGCGGTTCTCGACTCCAACCTGTAGTTAATCCCCAATTTCGTGACTGTGTGCAAAGCTGTCAGCTCTAGGATCTCGAATTTTCAGGGCCTAGATTCACCTGGAGGAGAGGCCAGATCCTCGCTGGATTAGACCGAGCATTCTGTTCGAATGATTGGCAATTTGTCTTCCCCTACACAACAGTTACTCACCTACCCTTCCTGAAATCGGTCCATTGGCCTCTCTTAGTGACTCTTAACAATAGAGTGCACTCACCTCTGACAGTTAGATCATTTCAATTTCAATCGGCTTGGTTGACGCATACTGACTTTAGTCATTTTATAGCAGAGAATTGGGCCCCTACTAGTACTGATTTTAGTTGTGAAATTCACAACTTTGCGGATCGGTTACAGCGGTGGAACTATTCCACGTTTAGAAACATTTTTCACAGGAAAAAAGCATCTACTGGCACGAATCGAAGGAATTCAACACCAACTTGAAGACGAAGACTCGATCTCTCCCTGAGAGCTCTAGGAACACCTCCGAGCTGAAATGGCGTAGGTCCTCAACCAAAAAGAACTTTACTGGCACCAACGATCTGTTGGGAATCCTATCCCCAGATGGGAAATCCCGGTGCATGCATCACATGCATGCGGTGCGGAATAACAAAAAAA
>JANZLC010000201.1:35932403-35954373 GCA_026413385.1 Erythroxylum gracilipes | reverse complement strand
GTCCGAAACCTTGACATTCATGACATTGGATTCTCCTTGCCTTCCTTTCACCCTTTTGTATTTTGACTTAATGTTTACATTGCTACTCGATGAACTTTCGTCATATTGTCTAAAGTTGGGTTTGTCCTTTTTCATTCTATTTAGCCACATACTGAACTCTCATGTTAATAGCTCCATATTCTTATTCTCGTCGGATTCATCTTCTAAGTCATTCACGACTTAACCAATCTCGGCTTGCAATGCTAATCCTTTCTTTTTCTCTCGATTGTCCCTCAACAAATTCATTCCGAATTTTGTAAGAATTTCAATTACCTTCTCCAATGACAAATCATTGATATCATGAGTCTCCTCGATTGCTATAATTTTCGGAATAAATCTTGGAGGTAGAAATCTCAACATCTTCTTGACTAGTTTTAGATTGGAATATTTCTTCCCGAGTTGATGTGACTGATTCGTTATATCGCGCAATCTTTCATGAAAGTCCCCGATAGTCTCATTCTCATCCATCTTCAGCTCTTCAAGCCACACAGTTAACATCTGTAGTTTTGATGCTATCATAGATTTTAATCCTTCATGAATAGTTTGCAAAGCATCCCACGCTTCTTTAGCTGATTCACAGGCTGATATTATTGAAAAGCATCCCTCATCAACTGCACTGAATATCATATGCATTGCTTGTGAATTTTCCAGTGAACTTTCTTCTTTGGCTCTTGTCTATTCAGATGGATCTTTTTGAACTGCCTCTCCTTTATCATCATTGATTATTGGATGCATCCACCCATATACTACTGAATGTCAAGCTCTCGTGCCTTGAGCTTGAATGAAGACTTTCATCTGTGATTTCCATGCAAGATAATTAGAGTCGTCCAATAGCGGTGGCCTGATAATCGATGATCCTTCTCTTATGGTCATGTTTGTGAAACTAGGATCGGTACCAACTTGCTACCAAGTTCTGAATCGGTGACCTCGCTTTGATACCAATTGAAAAACCGTAGGAGGTAGTTTCGCAAACTTTCTGATTCGTTTCTAGCAAAAAAAACAGAAAAATTAAGAGAACCAAAATAAATCAACACCGAAAATTTAGTAACGCAGTTCAGCACACCTTGCCTACATCTGCGGGGCCCTCACCCAGCTTAATAACTTTCACCGAAATACAATAGATTTACTCAAGGCTTTACTGAGCCGACACCACTCAACCACTATCTCTCAACCTTACTTCCCGTGAAAGATTTTCACACCCAATAGTACGACCGCCTCGTACTAACCTCAATAGAGGACTTTTCTAAACTACTTTTAATTAAACGACAATTAATAAAAATAACACAAGTGATGAATCAACTAAGAATAAAAACATAATTCACTTGAGACAGAAAAGAAGACAACTTCCCAATCAGTTCAGCTCTTCTGTAACAGATTTGGAAGTACAGCTTCAACAATTCCAATTAAACCATATAGGACACTAGACGCAACATGTATATTTTACGCATAAACCCAGCAGAGTATGTCTGAAAAATCAGAAGTTAAATCGCGATGTATATCAACCTAGAACGCATGCACATATTTAACTGTGTTTTTCCAATCTTCAATTAACTCCCACTGCACGATTTTATCATGCACCCATTCAGCTGTATATTTTTCTAGCACCCAATTAACCAAAACTTCCAGCAACGTTATCTCTTATCCCTCAAAGCCATAATCCCAAATACCAACGTGAGCTACGTTTTTCAAGTGTCATTAATACCCACTAAATAGCTGATTTCAAAATTCCAAAAACCAGCGTAAGCTATATATTTGAGCACCCACTTCTCTGTTAATAATACTCACACACACAGCCACGGTTCATGCAACACGAGAGATCCACTTCAATTTTCTCAATTAGAAAGACATGTGCAACGCTAACACCTGCTCATCATCCCACTGTGCCGTAGCTAACTTCACCGTAGCATCTATCACCAATCACACGTTATTCAGCAATCTTCCAAGACATACGCGCCACTGCACTCACTATATTTTGAACAATTAATTCACCTCACTTCAATGCCACACACGCACGTCAACTCCCATTACTGCACACTGACGTTGGAGATAGGCTCCTGCAGTAGATAGGAGATGTGGACAACACGCACATTGGAAATAAACTTCTACCGTGGATACAATCCCTCGAGCAATGAGAGTTCCACTTGAACTAAAAAATTATCCTAATGACTTTTGAATTCTAAGTCATCGTTGAATTAATATGTTATATGTCTAATTAATAAATAATGTTAAAATTAAATAAAGCAATCAATACTTTTCAAAAGTACTGTGCTTGCATTAGCATGTACCTTTGCAAGCACAAATATTAGAACACGTCGAGTTTATCGCCCACGGTACGATTACCGAACCTCTCTCACTAAAGCCTACCTATAAATGAATGAGCAAAGGGTGTCCTTAAGCTAAGAACTCGAGAGTAAACGAAACTTACAGCGTCACGAAGCTCGGTGCCAAGCTGTTGAATGACGAGATCAAAGCTACGAGAGACTTTTTGAAGCATTGTATAACAGAAACGCCAATGAGGCTGAGGTGGGATTTGTTTCTCTGCTTGTTTCATCGCCATTTTCAGCTTCAAAAGATAGTAGAAATCATCTGGGTATTTCAACATCGCTGCTAAACTCCCCATCTTTCTTTCGTTTCCCTCTATGTAGACCACGAATCAAAACGCCTGAGGACCTTGAATCGCAGTGAGAATTGGACAGGAGCGAATTGGGTTTGGGTCAAAATGGTGTCTTGGAGATCAAATCTATCTCGCTAAGCCTCAGTCTTGCAGGTGACTTAGTTGCTTGCTTGAAAATATTAGTGTCTTTTTAAGGCGTTCAAACAAAATATGCATGGACGCAGATGGAAGTAACATGTGACGAGTTTTGTGCCACACAAAAATAAATACGATAAGTTGGATTTTTCTTTTTTATTATTATTATTTTTAATGAAGATTTTTTATGCCATAGCTTCACCTGTTGTCATATATCACAAGTCACAACTTAGCTTCTTCCGGTGGCCTCAGTGATATGAATCTCTTTCGTGCATTGCCCCTTTTCTTCTTCCTTTTTCGCGACTCAAAGTGACTTTTTAATTATAAAAGATTAACCTTGCCTCTTAAGATTTTGACCAAAGTTGCTGATATTATAAACGATTTGAGTTGAGAAATGTTTCTCCAAACTTTTGTGTTTGCTTGCTTGTTTTTACTTTTGCAAGGTCTGCTGTTGTCTTTGCTTGAAGAGTCTGAGTTTTGCAATTCTACTAAACTCTTTGACGGTGTATGATTTAGAAGAGAAAAGAAACTTAGAGGATCCTAAAATCTGCGAAAAATGTCTATATGAATGTGCTATATCAAGCACATTATGAGTCTATCAAGCACATTATGAGTTGCACAAAATTAGGACAATCATACCCACTAATACATAAGTTGGACCACAATTAATGGGTATTAAGAATAATCGCATCTTTAGTAGACGACACTGATCTACCCACGACATTATTGAGGACATTACTGAGCTTATCTGTTCCCAGCTTTTCGACTTTGAAACTCGTCTTTAGATACCTGTTCTTTAGCGGCATATCTGGAAGCTTTCTACCTAATTATTTTGCTTTGTTTCGTGAGTTGTCTGTAACTTTTGTTTTTTTTTTTGAACCGCCTGTGGCTTATTTTATTTTGAGAGCCGTTTGTGGCTTATTTGTTTTCTATTTTGAGAGCTGCTTATGACTATTTGTTTACTTTATACGTAGCTTCTCTTGTATGAACCCTCCTTTTAATTAATATATATGTTACTTTTTACACACAAAAAAAAGGTATTAAACCAAAATAGGAAAAGTTCTCACACCAGCTTCCCATGAAAAAGTCATTTCTGGTAAGGAACTTCCTTTGCTTCACTACCTATCAGAATTCAGAACTTGTACTCAGGTATCTCTACCTTCGTACAAACACACGACACTGCCTAGAACGAGGCCTATAGAGTTTTTACCAGGCTGTGATTGCAAATTTTGAAGCTGATATAGCATAAAATAGGATTGGAAGTTTTAGCCTGATTTTAGTCCACTCCTGTAAACTTCATCACCATGGCGCACCTGGAAGGGAATGGGCAAAAGGGTCAATTGACCCTAAATTTTACACTAGTTAATAAGTTTAACCTTAATATTTTAGAGAGTACATATATGATTCTAACATTTAAAAAACGTTAAAATTTAACTCCAAAATAATGAAGTCTTTAGTTATATGTCAGGTCAACAATGACACTTTTTAATATTCTTTTGTTTTCTTTTTCAGCTTTCACATTATCACGTTAGATTTGATGTAAAAAAAATAAGACCAACTTCTTTAAAAAAATATATATAAATGACATTTATTTTATACCTATGGGACTACCATATTATGACGTAGCAATATAAAACCCACTTTTTTAAAAAAAATAAAAATGTCATCTATTTTATACCTATGGGGCCCGTCGTATTTAATTAATCCTAAAAAATTTATTAAGTGAAAGAAATATATTAACTTAACTAAACATAAAATAATTAATCAAAACTTAATTGTCACCGTCTTACTTAACAAAAACGATCACTCATCGTCTTGTATTTGTGCGTTAATTAGTTAAGTTAATCAATATTGAAATCAATTAAATAAGATGGGTCTCATACTCTCATGGGTATAAAATAAATAATATTTTATATTTTTTCAAGAAAATGAGTTTGACAATATTACATCAGATCTAATGTGACAGATAATATTAAAAAATGTCATATCATTTTTGTCTGTTATTTTAAGGTTAAATTTTAATATTTTCTAAATGTTAGGATTTTATATATACTCTTTAAAATGTTACGACAAGTTTAACGACTGGTGTAAAATGTAAGGTCAAAATTGATCCTTTTATCTAATATTAATATCAAAAGGGTCTTTTTCTCAACATTATATGATTTCTTTGAGTTCTTTATTATATGATAGCGCATAGAATCCCTCCATGGCAATTACTATTATGAACATTTTACTTTGCTTTAATTTCCTTTATCCTAATTTAATTCAACATTGCAATTCAAGCTTCTCCTTGCAATTCAAACTTTTAAGCATTCAGAAGTGAAGGGATATGGTCA
The DNA here is from genome assembly GCA_026413385.1 of Erythroxylum gracilipes. NCBI lineage: Eukaryota > Viridiplantae > Streptophyta > Magnoliopsida > Malpighiales > Erythroxylaceae > Erythroxylum > Erythroxylum gracilipes. The sequence goes on along the minus strand of JANZLC010000201.1, from coordinate 35,949,249 downwards.
ACTTGGCACAATAAAGAATTATTCTTAAGTGCACTGACTAGCTGCAAGTGCCTTGGGTCAGAAAGAGAATCAAAAACTGCTAAAGCTATTTAGAAAGCATAAACTTGGTGAGGGAGGTTGATAGCTATTCGCATTTCATTTGTAAATAAAGTTGGTAAATAGCATTCCTGGTTAAGTGTAGCAGTAATACATAAGGTATACAAACAATTCAGGAAGGCAAACAAATACAGATAAAGGCATGTCAGCCTAGTCATGGAGTGGTTCTTTCCGTTTCCGTGTGCCACAGGGTGGATTGATCCCTGTCAGCTTTCCAGGCACAGAAGAAGTCCATGAGCTTAAGCATCCTGCACAAAATTCGAATAAGATTTTGAAGACCTTATCCGAAAGATCCTGATGTTTGAGATTTTGAACTTCTGTGCTACTTACTTAGATCCTTTGTCGATTTACAGAAAGATACGCGAGGAGGACAGAGATTAGAATGAAAAGTAGACCAACCTGCACGGAGATAACAAAAGAAATCAAACGATGTTCTTTTGACTTCATGTACTTAAGTATAGGTAACGCGCATCCAACTACCACGTTTGGACTATCTTATTGAAATGGCATCAAACTCATTTATCTTAAACTGATAAATGGGATGTGAAAAAATAACTTCACTACATCTACCATGAGTTTCCTAATAGTTATTTGCGTGCTTTCATACAAAGAAAAGATGATTAATTCAGAATGGATAAGTTAACGATAGGCTTCCTCATGTGAAGCTAAACATGGCAGACAAGAAAACTAACTTCATTATTTCATCAGAAACTCACCATAACAGATTTATATTCTGGTTCACTCCTAACTAGGTAAGATTTCCTGATAGAACAAAGAAAAGTAACATGTCAGATTAAAAAAAAAAATTACATCAACCCTACCGAGGATGGCTTGATAAATATTAAAAAGAGAGAGAGAGAGAGAAGTGGATTGACAGACCCTTTGCTTAGATATCCAGATTCCCTGCAAGTTTTTTGTATTGCTTCCAGCCTATTCAATGTTTTTGTTGCATTGGGATCATTTTTGTCAACCTGTGGAAGCAAATAGCAAATTTTCCATAAACAAACCCAAGGTAAAAAGAATACCAAGATGGATATGGTGTAAGCAAATGCTTGTTAGCACCCAAAAAGAAGGTTTGCTTGCATGTGTTAACGAGAATTGAACATCCCTATGGAGAATATGGGGAGTGCTACAGACAAAAAGGAAAATGAAACAGCATATAGAAGGGAGACATTGTTCATATATGGACTAGTTTCATAATTTAATGTGCCATTTTAGGTCAAGAAAGGGAAGCAGAACTAATTTCAAGAGGTAGAAATGCCACAAAGATCATTGCCCTCCATTAAACCATCCATTTTCTCCATGTAACTTGCTGAGTGTCTTGTGTCTATACTAAAAGTATAAGCATATCATACCTTGGACTGCAGCATGCAGGAGAAGTCAAAGAAAGCACCATAGACATCAGACATTGTTCTTGTTCTATCAATCACTTTAGCAGTAAGTCCTGTAGACCAGTTAAGAGAATAAAATAAAATCAACATTTTGATCCCTATACACATATGTCAATAGTTCTTCCAAAGAGAGTGAGGGGTTCATGGTGTAGAATAACGAGACAGACAAGTAGGCCATCTCATACACAGTGATTCACCCAATTCATCACATAAAATAAAAATGATTCCAAGAAAAGTAAAATATTATTTGTGTCCTGTAATAATCCGACATATCTCTACCCAGATCAATACCATGGACTTGTAAAAAGGAACTTAAAACCACCTCCAAGCTATTGATGTTGCTTATAGATCTAATTTTTCTCATGAAGAATGGTAGTCTTAGTACAAATCTTACCTCGCCTCATCTTCACTACGCCTCTGAAAACTTCGATGTTGTTATAGCACATTGCTAGGGTTCCAATTGCCATGATCTAGCAAACAAGAGGAAAAAACTGAGATGCATGTTTTGACTGGTACATCCACAGAATCATTTGCGCCGAATTCATGAAATCTAACGTACTACACTAAACCAAACTATTATGGATTTTCATCTAAAGTAAAGGCATATGAGAAATTCAGAACACCTATAGATCACATGAAAAACAATATCAAAGCAGCAATCAGAAGAGAAACATGTAACTTAAGCCTTTTCCAAATGAATGGCAGAATGCAAGATGAAAGCTAGAGGCCAGATTCAGATGTGAAATAACAATGTAAACTCAAACAAGCGTGGTGTGGGATTGATCATAGATAGAAAGCCAACATTAAATCTTGAATAGTTTCTGCATTTAGTAAATAAATCTCTGTTCCATACACAAAAGAACTAAAGTGACAAAGAAAGAGATGCAAAAACCGTTGAACAATCAAATGGAAAATCTTCCTACCTGAGGGATAGCACAAAATCGAAAAATAGCAGGATCCCGCAATGCAGACATGTATTTTAAGCAGTCTTCTACATGAATCAGAGAATTAGTAACCATATCATTCAAGCATTGCACTGCCTTGACCGAGTTCTCTTCATATTTTAATTCCTGCAGAGTACAACATGCAAAGGGAAAGAAAAGCCTTGTCATATAATGTGCAGACAAATATGAGAAACACATCACTACAGGGAGAAAAAACCACAGCCAAGGATGCCATTGTACTAGAAAAAGAAGAAATAGAGGAGAAACAGACCTCAAGTTTGTTAACATATTTACCCCAAATTTCACGTGGCCAAAACATACGACATTTGGGTATCTCATTTATATCCTCCAGATAATCACGAATAATGTTCGTTTTCTGTTCATTTATCCATAAGACATAGAGTTAGAACATATTCATCGAGAAAACAAAATCACAGGTACTTCAAGGATCACAGCAATACCTGAAGAAACAAGCCCATAGAATTGGAAAGATAATCTGGTAGCAAATCTTCCAACTGGGAAGCATGGAAAAGCTTGGATAGGCCAAGTCCTACAAGTCCTGCCACATAATGGCAATATTCATCATAGTCATCAACTGTTTCGACCTGCATGACGAGTTTCACTAGCATTATAAAAGAACAAGATATTTGATCTGCAATACAAAACTCAAGCTCAATTCAATGCACTTAGGTATGGCTACTCGAGTCGATCCACATGAACAAGTGAATATTTTTACTCCTTTCATTTCCTTCTAAGCTACATCTCAGATAACAATGTTATTACCAACCTCCTTGCATATAAATTTTGCCATTCCAGCACCCATTCTCTTGGTAATTTCCTCAATTGCTTCCTGAAAACTGCAAAGTAAAATAATTTCTTTAAGTCAACTAATAAACAGTAAAATGACTATTCTCAAGATTTTTTCAGGCATTTGTAAAGTGATCAGCTGTAGCATTTTTAACTCTAAGCACATGATATAAAATCCTTATGAACCTTAAAAAGCCAGAGTCATCCAAAAATATCACTGCGCTTTTGTGATAAAACATATTTGGTAATGTGCTGCAAAAACCTCTGCATCAACAACTTGCTAACCAGTGAAACATATGACTGTACCATCAAATCATCTTATGATGCACGTATTTACGACTACAAAATTTCCTCCTTTTGTACCTTAAGCAATGTCATATTTCAATCCAAAAACAGACCCATCCAAAGTTTAAGTGACTCTGGAAAAAGTGATATTCTTAAAGGGATGCTGGAAGTAACATCCCATATGAACAGACCCTTGTAATGGAGACTTGAGGTATGATACAACTGCCTTTAGTCTATGTTTGGGATGCAAGTCTACTGGGAAAAATTACTAGCAGTTTATGCCTCAACAACTGCTCACACTTAGTTAATGAACAGGACAAAAAGACCGTCCATGTTGCTAGGCTTTATCCTTCTTAATTTAATAAGTGAACAACTGCTAAAAGTACCTTCAGAAAGTATCTATAGAATAAATCTGTTATCCAGACTGCATCTTTAAAAAACAAAATAACCAATAGGGATGTGTATAGAACTCCAACTTTACAAGATTCGGTTATTTTAGTCACTGTGAATAAATTGAAAAGAGAAAAGGCCGTCAAAATTGAGAAATACTAGACAGCAAATCAGTGTTACCCTTTGCCAAGCTCTGCAAAAGCAGTTTGAACATGATGAAACTGGTCCATGAGAACTTTGTAGTCCTTTGTACCACCTTATGCATAGGAAAGAATTAAAGCAGAGTGAGTGATGATCATACTGAGTTCCTGTTTCTTTCACATGCAAAATTCTCTGTTCTTATTACCAAAAAAAGAAAAGAAAAGAAGGAAGGCTAAGCAATTCAGCATAGTCGACTTATTTTTAAGAGACAAGAGTAAGAAGATATGTTGCAATTTTTTTAAATGATGCCCAAGCATTCAATCAAAAACCACAAAACATCCTTCAAGCTGTAATTTTAACAGAGTTGATAACTTCAAAAAGGAAAGGATAGAAGTTTCTCAGACAGTCCAAAATATAAAATCCAGGAATGATGAATAAGTAAATGCTGTGAGAAGCATAAGATGAACAGAACTTGGGATTGATCAGGAGTTCACTAGAAATTGAAGAAAGAAGTCAGCTAATCACTAGAGAGATGCATAAAGATGTGGTCAAGCAACATCATTGTGTCAAAACTGCATAACATCAAAACTCACATGAAAAGTGCCATTCACGATCATATAAGTGACGATGAAAAGCTATCAAAATAGGGACTTTGATATCTGTCGGAATGCTTGTGTCATCCTCTGCATAGAACCATCAGAATTTATCAAACAAGACATTTAATGTGTTAGGAGTCTATGGGTCATTCAAGACATGCTCAAAAAATCCTAACACTCAACAGTGTCATAAGAAACTTAACGTTGGAAAATGACAAAAAGGAAAGTCAACCCCACGAGTTCAGTTTTAGACCACAGAATCAACTGTGTACTTAAAAACAACTAATAATTTCATCAACAGTTCACTTAAGAAAGCAATCTGACTGTATGCACCATTTCAGAAAATGACACATGAACTCCTTTATAATCCAGAAAACAAGTTCGATAATCTTTGTTTCAAATGAGAAAAAGGAAAGCACACTGAAACTTAGTTATTTAAAAAGTGAATTCAAAAAAATCAGAGAAATATGGAATAAGGTAAAGAAATGCAAAGTTGAAGATTATGAACACGGACCAACAGTGTCGAGGGCTCGAAGCACCAAGTAGAATATGCATATCTGCAAAAATAAACAGGAATATGTTTCACTAGATATTTAGCAAATTTGTGATGCCCACTTAATATTCCCCATAGAAAACCAGCACAGTTAATTAGAACATCTATCACATACCTCCATCTCTCTTCTGAGCAACATGGAGATGAAAAATGGCAAAACAACAAGGAATTGATATACCATTGAAATACAACTATTCAAACATACCACAAACCGCCAATCACCAATTTCCAGAAAAAAATCATCAGACCTGACATTCATATTAGAAAATGAAGAAATAGGCTCATTTGTACACAACTCAAACCGTTTGTCTTATCATCCACAAAGGTCACCCTCTCAAGAATTGACAGGCATGCTTTGCCATCCCCTGAGAAGACTACCATAATCTGCAGCCAGAAACTATTCTCCAGAATTGATTTTGGAAGCTATATTAGGATATGTTCAAAAAAAGTTCTGTAATTGTACACCACAATCAGATAGACACAATTTGACAACCAGTGGTCGGTGAAACAAGTCTGACGAAACTCATTATTGAATACAGAAAAAGGACACAAATATTTGTACGATTTAAGAATCATGAATTTCCCAGGAAAATCAACCCTGTCTTATATGTTAATTTCTGTAACTAAGAAAAATTAATTAAAAAATCCTCTTAAAAATAAAAAGGAGAATTCAGAACAGGTATAGTAACTATCGACTAGTCGTTAAAGATCACAAGAAAAACACCACTTCAAATTTGACCACACAAACTTTCTGTTTAATCAACGATTGTCGTATAATTTTTGTTTCTTTCTGAACCTGTGCTGTCATGCTTACTAAATAAACGACAATACACGGCTAACAAAAATTCACTTCTCTGTCACAACATTCTCTGAATTGCCCAATACTTATGTCAAAAAGCTCAAGTCTAGGTCCTGTGCTTGCATTAGCAAATACCTTTGTATACAAAAATATTAGAATACATCGAGTTTATCGCCCACAATACGATTACCGGTCCTCTCTCACTAAAGCCTCCCCATAAATGAATAAGCAAATGGCGTCTTTAAGCCAAGAACTCGAGAGTAAACGAAACTTACAGCGTCACGAAGCTCGGCGCCAAGCTGTTGAATGACGAGACCAAAGCTACGAGAGACTTTGTGAAGCATTGTATAACAGAAACCCCAATGAGGCTGAGGCGGGATTTGTTTCTCTGCGTATTTCATCGCCATTTTCAGCTTCAAAAGAGGGTAGAAATCATCTGGGTGTTTCAACATCGCTCTTAAACTCCCCATCTTTTTGTTGTTTCCCTCTGTGTATATCACGAATCAAAACCCCAGAGGACCTTGAATCTCACTGAGAATTGGAGAGAAGCGAATTGGGTTTGGATCAAAATGGCGTCTGGGAGATCAAATCTATCTCCCCACGCCCCTGTCTTGAAGGTGACTTAGTTGTTTACTTAAAAATATTATAGGATTTTTTAAGGTGTTCAAACAGATACCAAAAGATGAATGGAAGCTGTTGAAAGTAACATGTGATGAGTTGTGTCCTACATATATAATAAATACAATGTGCTGGAATATGCTTTTTTTATGAATATTTTATGATTTCTTAACTTTTTTCTGGTTTCTAATTTTAGGGTTGAATTTATCACTTAAATTAAAAGAAAGGGAATTAAAATTATTCAAAAATGTTTTTTGGTTATAAAATGGATTATTTAAAAAATTATAAAATGGACTTATTGCAAAGTGGAAAGTGTGTCAATTCTTTGACTTTTCGGTGCTTTTATTTTATTAAATCAAATTTATTATAATTTTAAAATATTATTACAAGCACACATTAATTTATTTAGTATATATTTAAAAATTAATGATTATAATTTTATCAATATTTAAAAATAAAAAATTCATATATGCAATTATATATATATGTGTGTGTGTGTGTGATTTCTTTTGCTTAAACTTCTTAGTCTTCAAGTCCTTTAGTGGCAATATACCAACCTCTTATACAAGTAATTGTATAGTTTAGGGTTATGCTAAACAAAATATGGTATATGCCCACAATTGAATTATAGTTTAATGTGATAAAAATAATGTTTTAAAAACGGTTTCGGTTGATTTAATCTTTAAAAACTTGAACTAGTTAATTTTTTGATTTAATTTAACTTAATAATCTTTATTATTAAAAAATGATTAGTTTATTAATTAATCGATCAAATTTCATAAACTAATCATTTTTTATAACCCAAAATAAACTGATTAATTTTCATCTAAAAATCTCATTTTCAATTAATCTTTAAATTTGTTATGGTTAAGAATAGTTTTGTTTAAATTATTTTTTAAATTCTTTAATTTTATTCGATCTTTAATCAATTTTATAACGGTCTAATACTAATTGAATATTTTAAACGTTAAACATCTTATCTTGTCGATTTAACTTCCGATTCAGTTTTGAAAATATTAAATAATATCAATTATAACTCGAGATAAATTTATGTAAGAAATAAAAATAAAATAAAATTTACTCAACCTTATCTAAACAGTTCCTTAATCAAATATTTAAAATTATTTGGAATATCCACCATTAAAGTCCTTTTTTAATGGCAACTGTGAATATCTTAGAAGACCCCACAAGATCCTTCACACTGCATAGACCAAAACCTCTAAAATAATACAAGCCACGTAAAATTAGAACTAAAAATATATTTTCTTTTGTTATAAATCCAAAAATAAAAGAATAATTAAAAAAATGTCATTATCAACATCATTTCAATAATTTCCTGAGCTTGATCCAGAAAGTGCTTTAATTGGCAAGTGCTTTTTTTGGCAAGTGGATATGGTCTATTTAAAATAAAACAAAAAAAGAAAGTAAATTGTAACCATTCAAATTTAATTGGCCAACAAAAAAGTTTAGTTCACCAATTAAATTAATTTACTCACTTTTCAATTTTATGCATGTGTTTTTATTATAGAAAATAATATATAAACACAAAAGTGGCCTTTAGGTGGTTGAGTTAGTGAAGTGTGAGTTATGAGATATGAGGTATGAGGTTAAAAGGTCATGTGTTCAAATCCTCCTACTTATATTGTCTTGATCCAGTCTGTCATACAGGACTTGCTTAATAAAGAGTATCTAATTGGCATAATTTGTAGGTTATTGCGTGAATTCGAAGATTTACCTAGTACGCATCCAAAAGATAGCTACTGTAATTTCTTCGTTTTTAAAAATAAAGTGTTTTATTATATTTTTAATTCTTTAAAATTTTAAAATTTTGTGATTAACTTTTAAAAACTTGTACAATTTAAATAAAAATATTATTTACTTGTATTAATTTTAAAAGATTACTCATTAACTTAAATAATTTTTAAAATTAATACTAAATTTGGGTGTAGAACATAATGATTTAATTGAGATGTTTACAAAAAATTAATTATAATATAAAAACAAAAAAAATCAAATTTGGTGTAAATATATCTTGAAATGGTTGAAGCAGGTAGAATAAAAACAAATAATTAGATGTTGAAAGTTGGATGGATAAGAGCCGTACGAGTGGATGGGTTAATATCACAGTAAAACGACAACATGGGAGTTGTATGCCTTTCAAAATTAAGTTTTTAAAAAATATATTAAAAACTTAATTTATTTATAAGTATAAGATCTACTTTTTTATTTAATTTATTTATAAGTTTCCGTAACTACCTCCTTCTTCTTTAGGAATACTTGATTTCAATTTCCGTAATTTCAAATGAATTATTTTTCGGTACTGAAACAAGAATCCACCGTTGCCTTTACGGAAACTCCTCTCTAAAATACGAGTAGGACTTTTCTACAATTTTCTTAAAACGTAAGCTCTCTTAACAAGTCAAAGAATCCATATACTTACGATTAATATATGAAAAATTGCAAGATATTTTATCCTTTATATATAACTTTCATATCAAACTTTCTTATCACAAGGTCAATATAGGTTCGGTCCACACTAATTCAAATTTATTTTGACTCGGATTTTGACCTATTGATTTAGATTATTTATTAGATCACTTTATTATCCTTGTCTGAATCAAATTAAGCAACTTAAATGATAATTTTTTAAAAAAACTAAAAAATATAATTAATAATTATCCAAATTCACGGAAATGATAAAATTGTCCGACAAATGTTTCATTAATCTGGTTAGATTTTGCTTCAACATCCATGGTCTGTGTTTATATCACTTAACCTGTGAATCTTCTTTAACAGGTGTAGTTTATGGAGTTCGTGACGACACACTTGCATGGCCTTATCAAAGCTTAGAAGAAGTCTACTTTGGCGTCAAGACTGTACAGGGTCTTCTGAATTCAAGTGCAAGAACAAGATCCATACGCAGAAATGGGTCGATGGAATTTAAAATCCAATGCGTCAAGTTAGCCACTTTCAAATAACAGAACGTCACTGGAGTGTCTAAGTATAAGCAATGTATAGAACATTATCGATCTTGTATATGCAGTCCAAGAGTATGAGATGCTAAGGTTTTATAGTGCTTAAAAGTGATATCCTGATGCTATTATGTATGTAATACGATGATATATGTATATGTATATACCTTCCTGCAACCATTTTTGCATGTGGTGAAGGTAAAGCACGATGCAGAGCAATGAAGCCTTGTTTATTTTGACTCTTTTTTTCGGCCTTTCACTTAGAGAAGCCCTCAGTATCAATACTCTTACAGCAATTGAAGCAGCTACAAGTATCAATTTCAAGTAAATGATCAACTGTCTCTGCATGTACTTGATCAAAATTCCTAGTTCAAGTATCTGAAAATTAAATTATAATAATACTCACTAAATAATGAATTTATAATTATTATTCAATATAATATACTGTGAGGATATGAAACTTGAGTTCCTCTAGACAGTCTACGAGGGTTAAACATTGGTAAATGCTAATTTATAAGTCAGAAATTGTTTAGGACGTGTAGAACTAAGAAGCTCTGCAACAGTTGCATGGAAATGCATGCATTGAAGAGACCACATTATCACATATTTTATGCAAGAAAATACACACATGACATGCCCGACGTAACTGAGAAAGAAGGTTTGATCATTTGATGTAACCCACAACTGTGTCGATACTCCTTTATCGTTCTAGTACTATTTAAAAGGTGAACACTCTAATGGAGTTTGATAAAATTTTCTCCAGTTAGACACGAGATGCTTGGAAATGTCAACTTAAAGAGACTTGGAACTAGATCTTGGTGTCCATTAATATAACTGCAATGGAAAGGAGAAACCTTTTGGGCAGGTATAGTACTGTATTCAATGTAGTCTGGAAGCTCAGTAATTCGTATCCACGTGAAAACTGATAATGCAAAAGGGTGTTCGAATCTGTGCTTGTTAATGGTTCCAGAGCATCACGTACTTGATGATGGCTTGTAGTGATCAATCATGATCAGTGCCTTCTACTCTGATGGTAGTTTCTGGTACGATTTTTTGTTAGATCAGAAATATTCGTGCAGCTGTCAGGGAAGAAGAAGAGGAGAAGGGGGAGATCGGTCTATCTTAATGCGTGGATGAGATACATCGTAATAGAATTGGAGCAGCGTAATTGACACAAATGATTTCATTTGTCCTGTCTCTCCCTCCTTCTCTTTGACAGCTACGCGAATATTTCTGTTTACATAAATGTGTGATGAGATCGATTGGATCATGTAAGGATTTTTAATCAAATATATGAGCTTATATGTGTATAATTATATATAAAGGTTATCATATAAAGTTGAGCTCAATTAATTTAAGTGGTCTAATATGTTTATGATATTTTGGGCTTTATGTATCTATTTTAAGTGTGGGCTTTATATGTGTAGAAATCGAGTTTATAATTTCTAATTTTATGATGGGCTAAACTAGATATTAGATTAAGCTTTACCCTAATATAAATGGTTATGGTCTCCAAATTAAAAGTAAACTTAATTCTTTTTTGACATCTCATCATTAGAGAGAAAAATAGAGAGTTACCGAAAACTCAAAAGAAATGGTTACATTATAATTTGGAAGACAAAACTGCAAAATTCCAGTACAGATTTTAACAATGGATTCAGTTACGCTTCCACTTTTATTTGCTTCTTAATGATTTAATATGAAAACAGCATAAGTGATACAGATAATCACATCTTGAGATATGAAAAGAAACTTATAAATAAAATTTAAAAAAAGAGTGACTTTCATATTTATAAATAAATTAAAATTTTAATATATTTTTAAAAAGATAAGTCCTCCTAACTGACATAATATAAAGGGCCTAAAAAATAATTAAAAAATATTTTAAAAATATTATGCTAGTATTGACCTGACATTTAACAGAAGAGTTTAAATTTTTTGTTACGATGAGGTTAAAATTCAACGTTTTCTGAATATTAAAGTTATAATTGTTCACTCTATAATAATAGGGTTAAAATTGTAGATTGATGTAAAACTTACAATCAAAGTTACCCTTTTACTTTTTTATTTCTTGATTGTTCATCTCAACTCATAAAAATATTTTATTGAGGTTATTGGTAGATAATTTCTTTATCTTATTATTTAAAACATATTATTTAACAATATTGAAATTTTTGAATAATAATGTTGAATTTTTTACTTAATATAAACTCAAAAAGTAATGATTAAGAATTTTTTGTTATATAAATAAAAAACTAGAAAATAAATTATTCATCTCGTCAAATCAAGTTTTTAACAAATACAAGTCTTATAATCTTAGGAAAGAGCCCAGGAATTAGAATTCGATCGGACTCGAAATAATGAATTGAGTTTGAGTTGATCAAGTTTTGAGTTGGGTTTAAGTATCACAGGGTTAGTCCGAACTAGATTTGAAAAGTTTGATGACTTAAATTACTTTCTCTAAATAATATTATCTTAGTTTATTTATTCAAAACAATACTATTCTATTATGTAATTTTAAAATTTTAAAGATTAACAAAAATAAAAAAGTTTTAAGTACAATTGAACAAAGTTAAATTGGTTGAGTTGATGGAGGAAGAAGCATGGAGCTAAAAGATCTTGTGTTTAAATCTCACTACTTATGATCTTTCAATCAAGCCTATTGTATAGGGTTTGTCTAGTGCGAAGTACGCGATTGACGTGATTTGTAAACAATTGCGTCAATCTGGATATTTACTCGCGCATCCAACAGATAGCAGCTACAAATTTCTCGATTTCAAAAAAAAAAAATAGACTCAAGTTTAGGAATGTCAATTTTTTCCCGATTTAGTGACATCCAACCCTGTTAAGTTAACCGAGTTTTGAGTTAATTCAAATAATTTTTTTATTTTGGGATTTAGAGTGATCTCATGTATCTAATTAGGCGGATTTGATTAATGTCTTCTTAGTCTATGTGAAGTGGACGTTCTCGTCAACCACTTAGTAAAGGAAAGGGAAATGGAGCATCGAACATGGGTTGTTGGCAAAAAGTTAATGGAATTATGTCCTACCTCGTTAGGTACGAAACAGAAAAACAGGAAAATTAGGTAATTATAGATTGAACATATTAAATCCCTAAGCAAGAGATTGAAAATCCATTATCCTCAAAATTCCATTTTAATTTAAAAATAAGAAATTTTGTAATTATTATTATTTAAAATTATGTTAGACAGTATAATCTCACACATACATATATATAAACTTATAAATACATTTAAAAAAAAGTCACTTATTAAATTAATAATTTAAAGTAAAATAATAAAATTGATATATGTATATATATAACTTATAAAGGCGGTTGGTTCGTATGAAAGAACACTAATAGGAACGAGAATCAATATAACAAGAAACAAGAATGGATATTATCATTATGATTATGATTGTTGGTTAAAAAAATGAATAATTACCATTATTATTGATATTGGTTGGTTTGTAAAAATATTAAAAAATAAAATTTATTATATTTTAATTTATTATATTGTAATTAATTAATTACAATATAAAATTTTAATTAATGAATGAATTATATTTTAATTAATTACTTGGTAATTAATAATAATATTTTAATTAATTATATTATATTATAATTAATTAATTACAATATTTTAATTAATGAAAAATTATATTTTAATTAATTATAATGTAATTATTATTATTATTTTAATTAATTATATTGTAATTAATTAACTAATTACAATATTTAATTAATTAATGAATTATATTTTAATTAATTAAAATATAATTAATTATATAATTTTAATTAATTATATTTTAATATTTTAATTAATGAGTGAATGAATCATATTTTAATTAATTATATTGTAATTAATTAATTAATATTATTTTAGTTAATTATAATGTAATTAATTAATAATATTATTGTAATAATATTATTGTAATTAATTATATTTAATTAATTAATATTAAAAATATTTAAAAAAGAACCCCTATTAAAGAATAAATTTTACTCTTCTACTAAATAAAGTATAGAAAATTAGTAATACCAACTATGCACTTTTTATTCCTTACCTGTTAATTTCTTCTTGAATCCATCGACCGAGCATCTCCTTAGCGTACGTAAAGTGGACGTTCCCTTGTACCAAGCACGCCGTTAGAGGAAAGGGAAATGGAACAGCGAACGTGGGTATGTGGGTATGGGTTGTTGGCAAAAAGAAAAAGTTGATGGAATTATGTCCTACCTCGTTAGGTACTAAGCAGAAAAATAGGTCATTTATACATATAGAACATATTAAATACCTAACCAAGAGATTGAAAATCCATTGTCCTCAAATTTCCATTTTAATTTTAAAATAAGAAATTTTGTAATTATTGTTATTTAAATTTATATTAGACAGTATAATCCCACACATACTTATATATTAACTTATAAATACATTTTTTAAAAAGTCACTTATTAAATTAACAATTTAAAGTAAAATAATAAAATTCATTTAAATAATCATCACATAATTTTAATTTTTCAAAAATTAAGAAATCACGTTGTAGATATTTTAAGTGAGTTACAATTTGTGTGACTCTTACCTTCAACCTACCATCAATTGGTTCACTTCTAAAATTAAAAGCAATTTGTGTGAGTCATATCTTCAACCTACCATCAATCGATCCACTTCTAAAATTAAAAGCAATTTGTGTGTCATATCTTCAACCTACCATCAATCGATCCGCTTATAAAATTAAAAGCAATTTGTGTGAGTCATATCTTCAACCTACCATCAATCGGTCCACTTCTAAAATTAAGAGCAATTTGTGTGACCAATTGATGTAGGTTGAAGATACGAGGTCACTTAATATCTACAAAGTGATTAAAGCAATGCCTTTAGTATGTTAATATTAAATTCATCTCATAATTTTATATCATTAACTTATTAAGCAAATTATTTAAAATATATAATATATAAATTTGGTTCTGCCTGATTCTGACGGAACTGAACGTTGCTGTTTGGATCCATGAGTTGATTGCTTTCTGTATTGACTTCGACGTTGAGACCCCTGCAAAACAAAGAAGGCACGTCGGGGGTTGTGTCCCGATTAGCCCCTCCGACGCTCAAGTTAGTCTTTTTGTGAAGGTGAGGATGCTGAATGCAGAGAGTGGCTAGGTTATGATTGCGTACCTTTGTTACGGTAGAATTATACCTTATATATGGAGCAACAACTAGGTTTAGGTCTTTACATGTGCATGGGAGGCTAAGTCTCTTGTTTTGTGAGCAATATCTGAGTTCCTCTTGAGATTCTGAGCTTAATTCATCATTTTCAGGACTTGGTAAAGGCTCCTCCTGAACTCTCACTTTCAATGTTATTTGAGCTTTGTGGATTCGACTGAGGTGTCTCCTCCTAAGATCCATCACTTCCAAAATTGTTGTAATCATCTGCAGCCTCTCTCATAATCTCATCAACGTTCGGATCATTTAATGGAAATTCAATCTCTACTCTTCCTGATTTTCTAACAGTTGACTCTTCCCACTTCCATCCCTCATTTTCATCAAAGATCACATCTCTAGACACTAACATTTTCCCTGTTTCTGGATTATAAATTCTGTACCCTTTGTACTCCACACTATATCCCATCATGACTCCTTTAATTGCTTTCTCATCCAGCTTAGTTCTTTTAGCTTCAGGTACATGCATATAGGCTATGCATCCAAATACTCTCAAGTGTTGTACTTTTGGCTTAACCCCAAACCAGACTTCAAATGGAGTTTTCTCCTTCAATGATCTGGTCTTTAATCTATTTTGCAGATACATTGTTGTAAAGGATGCTTCAGGATATAATTTCCTAAGTACCCTTATGCCAAACATCATTGATCTAGCCATCTCTACTATAGTCCTATTCTTTCTTTCTGAAACTCCAGTTTGTTTTGGTGAGTATGCTACTGAAAATTGATGGAATATGCCTTCCCTTTCAAAGTAATTCTTCATCTCATTCGAAACATACTCTCCTCCTTTATCACTTCATCTCACCTTATTTCCACATTGACTTTCAGCTTCTACCCTCCACACTTTGAACAACCCAAATACTTGATCTTTTCTCTTTATAAAGTAAATCCATGAATACCTTGATACATCATCAATAAACTCAACATAATACCTTCTCCCTCCAGCTAATGGTGTGTTCATAGATCCACAAACATCAGTGTGCACCAATTGTAGTCTCTCCGTGGCCCTCCAGTCACTTGTTGGAAAGGGCAAGACATGACTCTCCCCCTTGGCACATGGTTCACATACACTCTTCATCTTATTGCTCAGCTGAGGTAATCCCACAACCAACTCCTTTTTCTGCATTTCAATTATGTAATCAAGGCTTGCATGTCTATACCTCTTATACAACAATTGTGTTAATTCGGTCATTCGTATTGCAACAAATGCTCCCTCTACTTCTATCATTCTTATTTTGAATACTCTATTCACCATTGGGACCTTATGTATCAGCTCACTTTCTACATTGAAAATTCTACACATTCTTTCTTCAAAATACACTTTATAATTCTTCTCCAAAAGCTGGCCAACACTTAATAGGTTTTGATCAAGTTCGGGTATGTATTAGATTTCATCAAGTATGGTGTTTCTAGCCTTTGTTCCTAACTTCACAGTCCCTTTCCATGTGACAGGTAAGATCTCTTCATTTCCTATTTTAACCACAGCATTGACTCCATTATCCTTCTATACAAATTCCTCCTTCTTCTTTGTCATATAGTTAGAGTAACCACTATCTATTAGCCACTCACTCTTCTTCTAACTTTTCACTTTAGGTACATAAACATTATCAGCAGAGTTTGTTTCCAAGACTTGACAGATTTTTGCTACAAATACACTCTCTTTGGTTATGGTTTTCTTTGGTAAGTTTTTGGTCTATGAAGGTCCAGGTTAAGTGCTGGAAATGTTTGGCAAGTTGCTTTGAGGTTTTGTGTGAGTTTCTGGTTGGATATGGCAAGGAGTTGCTTGTCGAGTTTGTACTTTGAGGTTGTTGGCTTGATAGGCTAAATATTGGTGTTTGAGTGGTTTGATGATGTGTCTGATATGATAAACCTGGCTGAGATGTGTAGGGCTGAGTCATTTGAGGATAAGATATGTGAGTTTGAGGCATCAAAAAATGTTGAGGCAATTGAGGTTGAGATATAGGTGGTTGGGGTATTGGTGAAGTGAATCACAAGTTATTATACAGATAGTCAAATGCACAAGAAGGGGGGGGGGGGGGGT
>JANZLC010000201.1:35890911-35917707 GCA_026413385.1 Erythroxylum gracilipes | reverse complement strand
ATAATAATTAATTATTATTAATATTTTAATTAATTATATTCTAATTAATTAATTACAATATTTTAATTAATGAATGAATTATATTTTAATTAGTTATATGTTAATTAATTCATTATATTTTAATTAATTAGTATTTAAAAATTTTAAAAAATCACTATTAAGGAATGAGTTTTATTCCTCTACTAAATGGAGGGTATGGAGGACTCCTAAAAAATGAGATATCAAACTATTGCCCCTATAATGATAATCAACAGTCAACCACTTACTTTTCATTCCTTACCCATTTACCCTTTCCTAAACCCATCAACTAAACACCCTCTCAGAAAATAGCAGAGCCCCTAAAGGGTGGTCGATTTGGTAGAGTAAGGGAGCATAGGGTCAAAAGGTCCTGTGTTCGAATCCTCCTACTTATGCTCTCGCAATCGAGCTTGTCGTATAAGGCTTGCCTAGTGCGAAGTACCCGGTTGGTGTGATTTGTAGGCTATTGCGTCAATTCAAAGGTTCACCTAGTGCGCATCTAAAGATAACAACTGTGTGTTTCTCTATTTCAAAAAAAAACAAGACAAATATACTTGATATATTTCAAAGTTCTGCTAACCATTTCTTGAGATGTGCATGTCATCTTTGCCTAGGAGTTATACTAATCTACTTTGCATCATTCTAATTTTATCGGATGCCTCCAAAGGAACAACCGGTAGTTATTTAAGGATAACAACTTAAATAGTGTTTAATATTTTTGAAATTTGGTGGTAAACTTTTTAAGATTTTCAATTTTGTCACAAACTTTTCAAAATTTATACAAATCAAGTTAAAAGTTTGCTTTTGTCTAAAAGTTAAGACAAGCTTGAAAAGTAGGATATTTTTGGGCTTAAACCAAATTCAAGCTACTCTTTGAATGCATCCGGTCCAACTCAACCCGACCCAAGTTTGGGTGGAGGCAATGAAGGCAAAGCCATGTTCTTGGGTTTCTTGACCTGTTTGTGCTAATGAACGATTTGCAGATGAATATTTTATAAAAATGGAAATAAGTTTTTATCGCTGTCGCAATTACTATTTATCATTGTAACATTTCTAAAACAATAATTACTATATTTTGAATAGAGTCAAAACAATTGTATAAAAAAACAATAGTAACTTATAAATAGTTTGGTTCCATTTTTATTTTCTTATGGTGATTTTAATTTCGTTTTTTAATTTCTATTTTTATTTTAAATAAAAATAAAAAAATTATTTGATTATTAATGTTAATGTAATTATATGTTTATTACCCATAATAATTACATATCGGATCAAATTTAATATAAATTAATTTTAATCAATTTAATTAATTTAATCTCTTATATCATATTTATTAACAAAATATCAATAAAAATTATTATATTTTATTAAAAAATATTTTATAAATTAAATTAAATTATAATTATTTAATCAAATTATTTAAAATTTACATACATTGAAGATATTTTAAATTTAGTTAAATTACAAAAATTAAATAAATTATTATATTATATTATATTAACAATTAATTTTGATTAATAAAATATATAATATTAAATAAATTAGTCATAATTAATAATAATAATGATGTATTAAATAATTAAATAATATATATTTAGTTAATAGTAAACTAGATTATTAAAAAACTACTTTTTGTAGTTTTCATGTATTTTGAAAACTGAAAGAAACTAAAATTAAAAAATAAAACTAAAATTCAAATTCAAATTTTTACTAAATTTGAAAAACAAAAATTAAAAATAAAAAATATAATTATTTGGTTTACTTTTATTTTTGTGCTGTTACTTTTAGTTTTTGTTTTCTATTTTGAATTTATATTTTTCTAGTTTGGTTGATAATGTTAATGTTAATAATGATATAGTCATACTGTTATTAGCGATGATAATTAGATAAATTTAAAAAATAAATTAGTTTTAATAAATTATATTTATTTTAATTTCTTATATAATGTTTATTAATCAATTATCAATAAAATTATTTTATTATATTAAAATAAATAATTTTCAAAAATAATATTTATTTAAATATTTTTTAATTATTAAATCAAAATTTTATTTAAAATGTATATATTTTGAAGATATTTTTAATTTAATTATATTTATTAATAATTATTAAAATTAAATTAAATTACAAAAATTAAATTAAATTAAACTATTCATAAATTAGTTAATATAATATTACATTAATTTATTCATAATTCTTATTAATAATTAATATATTAAATAATTAAATAATATGTATTTAATTAATAGGAAAACATATTATAAAAACAAAAATAGAAAACAAAAGACATTTTTGTGGTTTTCATAAATTTTTAAAACTAAAAGAAAATTAAATTAAAAATTCAAATAAACAGTTTTTTACTAAATTTGAAAACAAAAAAGAAAACAAATATACCTAAGTGGAAAAAAATAAGTTAGTGCGCAATTTATATCTTTAACTTCTTATACGTATACATGACTTGAGAGTCTGATTAGGAGACATGAAAACAGTTCAAAATTCAAACTTGATTTAAAATTTAAAAGAAAAAGTAAATTCAGTTCAAATCTAAAATAAATATAAAAATTTAATATAAAAATCATAATTTTATTAGCTATGGTCAAATCAAATCAAAAGTTTAATCCTTTTTTGTCATTTTTTAGGAACATTGTTAGTGCATTTCTCAATTTTTTGTTTCTTTGTCTGGTGCCACCAATAGACCAGTCTTGTTGTCAACGACAAATATGTATGAGATTTTTGGTCCCCACTTATTAAATTGACCATAGTACTCCTTTATTTTTGGTTCTAATTAGATAAAAAAATTAAATGACAATACATTGTATGCTTTTGGGTCATTTTCTCACTTGTACTTATCTCATTTATGATTTGTGTATTTATTTATATATTTTATCTTATCATTATGTTTCATTATATGTGAATCTATTGAAAATAGTCTTTCTATCGTATAGAGATAAAGTTACTATTAAATACTAGACTCTGCTAAACTTTATACTTTAGTGACACTTTCACTAAATGCTTATTGTTACTTGTTAGATTCCAATGTCTAAATTTGATTTTTGGCCTCAAAAGCGTTGTCTAATTAGTAGAAAACAAACTAGCATTTAAGGATTAGTCTAGTTGCAAATTTTCCTAATAACATCCCAATAAAGAGGTTGTGAATAATAGTCGTGATAAGAAAATAATAGATAATTAAAGTGAAAATATGTTCTAAGTTTGTTAAATTTGCAATAATTTGTGGGTCCATATAAAAAGAAAAGTTAGACCATATACAAATTTAAGTAAGGTTTTATCTTGAAACAAATTAGTAATAGGTAAACTAGTTTACTAGACTTATATGTTGGTCATCTTTCTTTTCTTTCTCTGCGAGTCTCTTTATACTTGAGCAATCTAGAAAGGTACGTAGACAATCCTTAATAGAGTTGAACTTTTGATTAAGGTTAAATAAGTCATCTGATGAAACAAACAATCTTGCTGGGTCACTTGTTTCATGCAAACTTCAATTCCTTCTTCAGTTGCTTAAATAACAGATCCCCTTTTGGGGCAAACAGTAGGCCAATATCTTCTTTGACTCTGATCATCATCATCATCATCATCATCATATCCCGAATTCTCACCTTGAAACAGGGTATTGGAGAGTCTGATAGTACGCAGCCTTACCCCTACGATGTAGAGAGGATGTTTTCAGTAGGGCCACATACATATGTGACATGATAACAAAGATATAGGGTACAATGAATAAATTAGTAAAGATTGATAATACATTGAAATATATATACCTGATGTGGCCATAATCTGTTATTACCTTTCACCTTACCAAGACCATTTTTTCTCGATGCCATCTACGCTATGTGTCTTCCCTGATCAGTACCCTGCACACTGCCGACTTGCGCATGCCCAAAGTGACTTACTCTGTGCCCATAATATCCGGCGGACTCCCTGCTTCTCCTCCCAGTACGATGAGGCTACCCTCCTGTTGCTGTAATTTTATAACTTACACAAAACTAGCGGGTTAATACTTTATTATATTTATCTACGATCTCATTACGCCGGCAAGGATAGAGGAGTTGTTACTCTAATCGTCTCATTCGACGCTGAAAGAACCGGGGCTGACGTCCGGGTGGCAATGTCGAAAGTTTCTTCAGCCTTAGTTGAAGATTGACTTACCAAGCATGTCGCTTTGCCTATTGCATCAGCAACAAAGCCGGCGTTGAACTTTTCTGATGAAGCTCCAAGTTGCTGGGCACCGCAGCTTAAAGCTAGCAATAGATTTAACAACATTCTTCCCAACTACGTGCATAGTAAATTCATGTGAAGGCAGACTGAATGTTGTTTTGGGAGTTGGGACATTTGCATGAACCTTCCTACCAAAGAAAAGAACAATAAAAATTTGTTTCATTCACTAACACCATTAGATGGAATATATATAACTCTGAGCAACTTCACATAACGAACAACATCAACTTTTCTTATGAGAGAACTGCCTTCATTCATAGGACGCCACATGAGTGCATCAAAGGCGATTTGTTTTCGCTTATCAGGGCTGCCACTACAAATTGGAGCAAGAATGGCAAAAAAAAAACATTCCCAAATCTACCCTACTAGATCCAGTCTCATCCAAAACAGAGAGGATCCTCTCATTTATTGCCTTGATTGCCCCTTGGAAGGTTTCAAGCTTTAAGAAATCAAGTAACTTCCTGAGAAATCCCTCAAAGTTTGGTTTTCGTACGGATTTCTCTGGGACACCACCACCAGAATAAGAAACTGGCACATCATTTCCACTCATTTCCTTCTTCAAAAGCTCAACATCACCCGACTCAACCTGGTAACCCTCTGAAATGCCCTGATTATAAGAGCATCTGCCAAGTTCTGTCCCAAATACCAAACACAAAAACCTATAGCTAGAAAACTCGATGCTCACCCCAGCAAAAAGCGCAAGAGGGATACAAAGACAAAGCAAAAGAAGTACCTGAAAAATCTTGAGAGAGTAAAGTAGGAGAGGAGGATATCTTACTTGGCCCACCTCGTTTCACACTGTCTGAGTGTCATACAGGTGCGTGCGAAGAGCAAAAAAAGTTGTAGTTTTGACGGTAATACCAAAAATGAAGCTTGACCCAGAAGACAACATCCAACACTAAAACAAATCAACCGCAACCCAACCCAGAAAGCAGCAAACTCACCACTGTAGTTGACAAGAGCAGGCATGACTGAATCCCGGCAAAGATGACACCTTGACGAAGATTCTCATAACCAAACAAGCTCCCACCAACAACAACAACGAAGAAACAGATGAAAGAAAAAAGCTCTTCATGTAAACCAAAAAAAAACATAAAAAGTTCATACCTTTGCCACTAAAACTCCATAAGCCCGTAGATCCAACAAAACAGAGCGCTACATGAACCTGGTTGCAGTAGATAGTCCTAGATCTGATCCACGGTGGAAATGGAGGTGAAGGCTGAGTCGAAGGATACGCATGTATTCCAAATCACTTTCACTTGGTCGGTAGGCGGGAACCACGATCGGTAAAAGAGAGCGTTCCGTCGGACACTGTAGAACAAGGACGTGGTCCAACGACAGTCAAAGTTGACTATGATACTATGTTAAATTTGCAATAAGTTTACGGATTCAGAAGGAGAAAAGTTATACCACATACAAACTTTAATAAGATTTTATCCTAAAATTAATTGATAATAGGTAAAATAACTCACTAAACTTATATGTTAATCTTCTTTCTTTTCTTTATTTGATGTGGGACAGTCAAATGTGAATATTCTCAATAGAGTATGCAAACTTAAGTTATATTGAATACACTATTTAGTTATGAATTACTCATTTATTAAATATTTTATTCAAAATAGATAATTGTAAAATATTACGTGTATTTAATAATTAAAAAATATTAAAATGATATAACTTTTAATTTTTTATAAAAAGAACTCAACTTTAAATTTTCTTTTAATATAATTAATATAACAAGTCGGGTCAAATTAGTAATTTTTTACAGGACCATTACATGTTTTTTGTTGTTGTCATAAGTAAATTTTATTATTTAATAAATTAAAATTTCAAACACCTTTAATATAATTATGCTCTCCTTCTGTACTTCTCCATCAACACTCCATTTCCTTTACATCTTCATTGCCATAGGAGCAAATCTGTTGTTTCTGTTCTGCTGTGCCCCTATGCCTTAATACAAAGGGCATAACAACATGGGAACAACACATCTAAGGCTCATTGGCACTGCTTTTTAGAGTGATTCCGATTGCTTCCTCAGCTTATGACACAACAAAAAGAATTAAGTATTAAAAAATTTAATAAGTTTTATAATATTTGTTTACAATTAACCCTTAATAAAATGATCAAAATTCTTATTAATAGTTAGATCTTCCATGTGTTTAAGAATATGTTTGATTGAAGGTTTATTAATGAAATGAAATAGAATAGAATATTACATTATTCTATTGTTTGTAAGAGGGTTTATAATGGAATAAAATAAAATGAGATGGAATATAAAAATTTCATATTATATCTCATTATATTATAAATAGTAAAAATGAAAAATATTTGATTTAGGGAGAGTTTATGATAGAATGTAAAATAATAAACATCCTTACACTATATTACATTATAAACCCTTCATCCAAATAACATTTCACTATATTACATTAAATCCTTCGATCTCTCCTAAATAATAAGTTTCTAATATTGCATCCATTTACATTTCATCTCATTATAATCCATTCATTTTATTAAAAACCTTATGTCTAACCAAACATAACCTAAGTAAATATCTACCTAACAAATCAAATTAAAAACAACATTATTCAGAAATTTAATTATAAAATTTTTTTGGTCACCTTCTGTTGAGTATATTAACAACAAATTAATCTAAGGAGGCGATTGGTTCACATGAAAAAATGATAATAAGAATGAGAATGAATATAACGAGAAATAGAAATGGATATAATCATCATAATTATGATGGTTGGTTAAGAGGAATGAATGATTACCATTATTATTGATAGTGGTGGTTTGTTAAAAATATTGAGAAATACAAATTTGCTAATTTTTTACATCAAATTTTAATATATTTTAATTAATTATATTTAATTGCTAGCAAAGAGAAAATATAATTATTTAATTATATTGTAATTAATTATATTGTAAGTAATTAAGTAATTAATTATATTTAATTAATTATACTATAATTAATTATATTTTAATTATATTTAATTGAAAAAAAAAAGTAAGTGTAAGAGAGTGACAGTGCCTATTATTAAGGAATGAAAATCATTCTTCTCATATATGCGGGAGGTGAGTAATCCTCTGGGATATTACAAAACTATTTACACAATGATAATACGTAACTAACCAATCAATTTTCATACCTTCTTAAACCCACTGACCAAACATTCCGTAAATAATTAAGTGTCCAATGAAGTGTAGAGCACAGTAAGTTGCGGTGCACCCCAGCTTCACGTGCATAGAGTGCTTTATAATAAATGGAGGAGATAGAAAATGAGGGTAGTTAACTCATCCATCATCCTTGAGGCACCGTCAACTGTCGCGTATTTGATATTGCGGCTCAACGGTGCGCCGTGAACAGGAAGAAAAGTGAATTGTCTAAATTTTATTAAATAATAATATATATTTGTTATTATTCTTTCTAAATAATTAACTTTTATTTGGTTTTTGTTTACATTAATTTATTTTGATATTATAAGATTTTTTTAAACGGAGGAAATATTAATTTAATATATATTTTTTTAAAGGTAAAAAATTGGGAGTTCTTCTGTAATTTTAAAATTTGTAGAAAAATACTTTAATCTTTAAATTTTTTTGAAAAAACATTTCATTATTTTCAATTTATTTAAGAGCTATTTTTTTAGACTTTGGTTAAAAAGCATGAACATGAGCAATTAAATATAATTTAAATGAAGATTGAATTTAGTTATTAAATTTAAATTATTAATTTGAGTTAATTTTAATTTGAGAATTAAATTGAGTTATTATGTGCTTGAAATTTAATTAATATATGTGATATTGTATTTTTATTTTTAATTGAAATTTAAGATAATATTTTTAAAATAAAATATAAAAAGTTTTTTATAATTTGAAAATTAAGTGTATTTACTTTAGGTTTTTAAAAAATTATTAGTGCTAACATTTTAACTTCTATTGTATATATACGTATTTGACATTTTATGGTAATGGATAAAAAAACATAAATATGAAATCCCACTATTAGGAACGGAGATAGCCGGATTTTAGAATCAGATCTCATGTTTTAATTACGGTATTCTTATCATGTTACATTAAATTTTATCTACATATTTATGTGGGCCCACATAAATATATTGATGAGATTTAATAGAGCAGGATTAGAACAGAGTAACTGAAACAGAGGATGTAATGTGCCACGTTTGTTGTTATCCACCAGAATCATGGTGATCGTGGACTAATATTGTTATCTAATTAGGGGTTTTAAACTAAATAAATAAATATTGTTCAAATGCTACTTTAATACAAATGATATAAGGAAAAAAAGGATCAAAATTTGACTATAAATAGTAATAATACAAAAACTCTAAGCCGGTTTAATTATAAAAATTTTGAACTGTTCAAAATTTTAGTTTAAATTTTAACTTTTTGGTTCGATTTACTTTAATAATTCTTACTGTTAAAAACCGATCAATTTATTAATTAATTGAACAATGTTTATAAATTAACAAATTCTTATAAACTAAAGTAAATCAATTAATTCTCATTTAATAATCTCTTTTTTTATTTAAACTTTAAAATTTTAAATAATACATAATAAAAACACTATAAAAAAGAAAAAAAAATAAAAAAAACTATAAATGAAGGAGGATATGTTCCTAAACGCCCAACTACCCCATCTTGTTTCCAGCCGTAGATTTAAGATAACGTGGTCATCCTTTAATGCTTTGATCATCAACTATACGGAATAATAAATGCTTTCACGAGCGTGAAACTAAAATGATACTCAATGCCCTATTTAATGCTTATCTTATTTTGTTTAATTTCACTTGGTTACATAAACTATTTGTCACATGGAAGATAAATCTAAATACTCTGAGGCATAAGCTTCTAGATACAATTAAAGTTTCAATTTGAAATTAGCACATGATGATATTTCATGGGTTCCCCAAAGTTTAATAACATCTTCCGAGTCTAATCAAACTTAAAATTATGGATTTCTTGATTTGACGGGAATAATAAAAGATTTTGTGTTAAAAAATACTCGAAAATGAAAGTGGGGACCCACACGAAGCTGAATAGGAAGTTATTCCGCGACACGTGTCCCGTACAACCAATGTAAGTTTTTCGGTGATTTTGGTAAAACACTCAATAACAGAAGGGTATATTGGTAATGAAATGATGGTTCCTTTTGTTAGTTCGAATAAATTATGTCATTCTTAAGATTTTTTAATAAAATTTTAATATTATTAAATTATAATTGATAATATATATACAAAATAATCTGTATTAAATAAAATCTAATGATAAGAATTAATAATCTTATAAAGATTTAAATTGTATTGTTCATATATTTTTTAAAAATTAAAATATATATATTTTATTATAATCATAATATGTTATTTAAAATATATAATAGTTAATAATAAAACTTATTTACTAAAATCCAACTAGTTTAATCGTAAAAACTTTAAATAATTTTAATTTTCTAATTTAACTTACTTTAATAATTTTTGTTGTTAAAAATAGATCAATTTATTAATTAATCGGTCAACTTTTATAAATTGATAAGTTTTTATAAATAGAAATAAATTGATCAGTTTTTATTTTAAAATTTATTTTTAAATTAAATTTTAAATTCTTTAAAAATAAAGATAACAATTATATTTTGAATTATATAATTTTATTTAATATTTAGTCAATTTTATAATAATTTAAAATCGCTTAAACTTTTTAAACTTAAAATTTTTTGTTTTATTGATTTAACTTTTTGTCTAATTTTTAAAATATTCAACATTATAGTATAATTTTAAGTTTTTAAAACATTGTAAAAATCAATAATAAGAACAAATAATTTGTAAAGGATAATTTTTATTATAAATTTTCAAAATATATATTTATAAAATTAATAATAGAACTTATCTATGAAAAATCTGTATTTTTATCTTAAAAATTAGGTGTTGATTAATCATTTTCCGACTTTGTCCTTTCTGGCCTAGCGTTCGTCCCACTGTTATTCCCGCTCGTTTCATTGCCCTTTGAAAAACTTCCCTGCTTCTCGGGTCCATGTTCTTGTTTAAACCTAATCTCGCCCCTCTCCTGCGACGTCACGAGGTAGATTTTTATTGCTTTTAAAAGTTGAACAAAAGTTTAAACTTAAAAAAGGTGTTACGAAAAATCAAATCCCGTCGTTGTCACTTTCTTTGCTAGTTTATTCATTGCAAATTTTAGGAATCAAAATCTCTACGTATCTATCATACTTTCTCCGCGACTTCTTTGTCTTAAAGAAGACGAAACCATCTCTCTCTCTCTCTGTTTCTTCTTCTCTAGAGAGAGCTTCTATAGCTTCAAAGCTTTGAAGCAAATAAAAATGGAAACTGCAATTGGTTTGGCTTTTGAAGAACAAGTCATGAGACCTCGCTAACACATTGTTCTCTTAGTTCTGACGCTTTGAACAGCCGAGTTGATACCTGACTCGCCGAGTCAACTGAAAGAGGTAAAGCTTGACTGAAGTAAACGAACACTGATCTCCAATCCAATGGCGTCGTCTTCACGTGCGCGGAGCAGCTCACCGTTCTCGTACCGAAAACCGTCGAGTCCTTACTCGTCGGCATCGTCGTCATCTTCTTCTTTGACGAACAACAGGCTCACGCGTCGCCCTGGCTCCTCCTCTTCTTCGTCGTACTTCAACTCTGGCGGAGGCGGATTCGGTTCCCGATCCATGACCCCCAGCTGCGGCCGCTCCGATTCATTGTACACAGGACATGGCGCTTACGGCGGTTGCACGCCGGTTGGGTTTGGTGCGGAGGAGCTTGCCTCCGAATCGATTGATTCTCCGAGGAATGGAGAAAGTATATCGGTGACGATTCGGTTTAGGCCGTTGAGGTATTTTGTTTAGATCTGACTGCAGTGGATCGGATCTATTTTTATGAAAATGGATTGGATTCTTTTTATTGGAGGTAATGTGATTTGGCGCCTGTTTGGTTGCAGCGAGAGGGAGTTCCAGAAAGGAGATGAGATCGCGTGGTACGCGGATGGGGATAAAATTGTCAGGAATGAGTACAATCCAACTACGGCTTATGCATTTGGTATTGTTCACAGATTTTCAACTTCGGTTTTCTGTTTCTACTTGATTAGTATAATAAAATGTGCATGCTGATTAGTGTGCATTGGGCAGATAGAGTATTTGGACCTCATACTTTGACACAAGACGTATATGAAGTAGCTGCTAAACCAGTTGTCAAAGCTGCTATGGAAGGCGTAAACGGTAACGCAGAGATGCTCCGATCATAAATGTTTCTATGGTTGGATCTGTTGGAGATTTTAATTGAACTCTGTTTATAAATTCAGGAACTGTTTTTGCCTATGGAGTTACTAGCAGTGGAAAGACTCATACTATGCATGTAAGTTTAGCTTGCTGTCACTAGTTATTTCCTTTTTCTTTGGTTTTGTCTTGCTAATTTACTCATCTATTCAGTCTTTGCTATTCTATTTCTATGCGGGATGCTATCATGTACGTCATCCTATAAGTACATATAATGGTTACTTTTCATGGTGAATGTTAATCAACATAGGACTGTAACTATGTTTGTTAACTTCCCATCCACATTGAGGTCATTTTCTATGGTGTTTCTCCCACTAATTGCTCTTTCTCTCTGGTAGCTACTGATTAATTATACTGGTGATGGTCAAGACACGGCACTATGTATCCGTATCTTATTCTTAACTAGGATCAACTTAATTTACAGCAAGAACACTTTTTTTTTCTGTGTTTGACTTCTGAAAATTTGTTCATAAATTTGAGAAGTAGGATTTTCTTGGTTGTTTTCTTCTTTTGTTTGACACGTGTGTATTACTATTATATATATATACAGGGAGATCATAATTCACCTGGCATTATACCATTGGCCATAAAGGATGTCTTCAGCATGATCCAAGATGTGAGTACTTTCCTGAAATTTACAACCCAAATTTAATGTGCTCAATATATTCAAAGTATCAGTAGATTATTGATTTTAATTTGTGGAAGCAGAATTGCTTTAACATGTTTCTACAGAAGTAATGCAGTTCTTATACCTATATATGCATGTTTGCTTGTTGTCTTACAATCCTGAATGACTTAATAATTCCTTTTCTAATTATTCTTTAGCAATCCTGAATTACTTAATTTCATTCTTGCTTCAGACTCCAGGAAGAGAGTTCTTACTGCGTGTTTCCTATATTGAAATCTATAATGAGGTGAGTGGTCCTTCAGACACTTAGTTGGAGCTTAGAACATGTCTCTTAGACTTTTTTTGTCTTTCCTATGGTAAGCAATTTTGCTTAGTTTGGATTTTGGAATATCTGGAAATATTCATTTGATTTCATTTTATCTTGTTGTCTATCTTCTACATTAAGCATTCATCAATAATCAGTTGAACTGATTTTTTTCTCGTAGCAGAACTGATATAACTTATGTTTCCATGTGAATTTTTGATATCAGGTGATAAATGACTTACTTGATCCAACTGGACAAAATCTACGTGTTAGAGAGGATGCACAGGTGCTCTTAAGAACATCTATGATTTTTATTTTGCATTTCTTCGTTTATTTCTCAATTCACACTTTGCTTTTTACTTGCCGCCATGACAATCATCATATCATGAATAAAATGATAGCAAAATGTTACTCTCTTAATGAACCAATAATATGCCTGAATAAAAACCATTCTAAGTTGCCAACTGAGATACTTGGTAACAGACTCTACTTGTATGCTTAATATATGAAATATTTGACAAGCAAATAAAATGTTTTACTTGGGAGTGAATGTTCTTTTGATTGAAATGTTTGTTTTTTTTAAATGGATACATATTTACTTCTGTGCCACTTTTCCAGGGCACTTACGTGGAGGGTATAAAGGAAGAGGTTGTTTTATCTCCTGGACATGCACTTTCTTTCATTGCTGCTGGAGAAGGTGGTTCTGTAGGGAGTTGCCTTTGCCTTTATTGATATTGTTGTTTCACATTTGAAAAGGCATCTGACCACACAGTTTTTAATTGACGCTTTATGTTGACAGAACATCGTCATGTTGGTTCAAATAATTTTAATCTTCTGAGTAGCCGAAGTCATACAATATTTACTCTGGTAAGCTAATAATGATGTGTTATGTAATAAACAATTGGCTAATTTGCTTAGTGAAATCCAAGCTAATTCCTGCATCATTTATGTTTGGTGCATGCTGTTACTTTTCCATCCTTTGTCATCTATCTGTAAACCATTTGTATTTACTGACAATTTTGTCATTATCAAGCAAGCAGTGATTCTTATTTAGAATGTACATTACAATGATCTGTTTCTGGATATGTAGATGATTGAGAGTAGTGCCCATGGTGATGAGTATGATGGAGTGATCTTCTCTCAACTTGTACGTTTTCTTCTACCCAAATCATCAGAAATTTGAATATTCTTAAAAACTGTGTGGCTCATGTATTGGCTTGTTTTGTCTTATGTTTTAGAATCTGATTGATCTAGCTGGTTCTGAGAGTTCAAAGACTGAGACAACTGGACTAAGGAGAAAGGAAGGAGCTTACATTAACAAAAGCCTTCTAACTCTTGGAACTGTAAGTGTCTATGATGCTTTTTTCTTTACCTAATTTAATTCTTGTTCTTTATCCTGAGAATTTATACCGAGTAAGTTATGGGGTCAAGTCTATACGTTTTCACGCTCATTAGTCTGAATATTGTTTCATGATTGGTGATGAATTTTTAAGAGAAACCTGATAATACGATACTGGTATCTTATCTATAGAATCTGTAGGTTTGATGATCCATTCTACTCTTGTGTGGTGTCAAGGCCTTAAATTAATATATTTGGCTTCTTTGTAATTGCAAAAATCTGTAACACCACTGACGTTGTGGCTCTGATCTAAAGGTAATTGGAAAGTTGAGTGAAGGGAGGGCATCTCATGTTCCATATCGAGATTCCAAACTCACCCGGCTACTGCAATCTTCATTGAGTGGGCAGGGACATGTTTCGGTGAGTTTTATGTACCACCAAGATCTGTCATTTTCTAACAGGAAGCCTAAGTTTTCAGTTCTTCAATAACTCGTACTACTTGTTACAAAGGTTTAATTGTTGTAACTTGAATACAAATAGAGCAAATAGTACCTAATATGCACTTGGCTTGCTAAATTGGCGTACAGCTTATATGCACAGTTACTCCTGCATCTAGTAATGTGGAGGAAACTCATAATACACTGAAGTTTGCTAACAGGGCAAAGCAAATTGAAATCTTTGTTTCACGTAACAAGGTAGGCCATGATATCTCCTCTTTATATCATTTACAAAAGGTAATTTATAGTAATTATTACATGAATAGAGTTTGGATACTGATGTGGGGAAATACTTCCAGATTATTGATGAGAAATCTTTAATTAAAAAGTACCAAAGAGAGATCTCAAGCCTCAAACAGGAACTTGATCAGTTAAGGCAAGGGATGCTTGTTGGTGTAAGTCATGAAGAGATTCTGAGCTTACGGCAAAAGGTCAGTTGATTTTGATCTATGTTTGTGTGCCTTTCCCTTCAATATATCTTATGGATGGATATATTTGTGCTATTATTGGTGTTCTTTCATCCATTTCAAGCTATTCTTGTTTTCAATTGAATAGTTGGAAGAGGGACAAGTCAAGATGCAGTCAAGATTGGAGGAGGAAGAGGAAGCCAAGGCTGCTCTTATGAGTAGAATCCAGAGGCTAACTAAGCTTATACTTGTTTCCACAAAGAATACGATTCCTGGTTTGTGTGATGCTCCTGGTCATCACCGGAGCCACTCAGCTGAGGATGATGTGAGTTCAGCTTCCATCTTTGCATCAGGAAAATATCAAGTTATTTGAATTTACCTCTTTTGTTCGATTCTTTCTGGGTGGTGAGTCTCAGTGTGAGGGTATATGTGATTGATTATGGCTTGAAGATCATGGGTTGATTTTCTTGATATTTCTTTTCTTGTTTATGCTTTGTCATAGAAGTTGTACTGCAATTGGGATAGGGCTGATAATATCTCAACACCAAGGCCAATCTCTGATTTTTGTCTTTCTTTAAATATTTTGATGTGGCTAATTATCCAGTAGTTGATTTTGTTGGTTGCATGACTTCTTATTTTCCTAATATCCTGTTCCCTTTTAAAGATTCAAACTACTGCCTACATTTAGCTTTTGAGGCTTATGTCTTTAGATGCTAGTTCTGACATTCATCTTCCATTTCTCTATGTTTTGTTCAGAAGCTTGATGTTCTGAGAGACAGTACCTTACTTCTTGAAAGTGAGAATGCAAAGATCCCTCAGTCGTATCTTTGTGTAAATCCATCAGCATCTCATGAAGTTAAGCACAAAAGATTTTCTAGCAAGTCGAATGATGAACTCTCAATGGGTAGCAGTACAATTACGGAATCAATTCAAGCTGGTGAACTTATAAGTGGTTCAAAAGTAGCAGCAGTACGTTCTAGCAGTTTTGCTAGTTTAATTTATTTGGCTTCGTATAAAATGAATTGATTAAGCAAATTGCATATTAGCTTGTCCACATTCTGACAATGTTTCAAATCTATTTTGTCTGCCTTGGATCTTTTTTTATATGTCTCGCTCAGATATTTTCTTTGTTATCAGTTTCATTTTTAACTCTAGTTTGCTGAAATTATCATAATAATGAAGCAATAGTTTTAATAGACCTCATGGAAAGTTTTTCTGGATTCCTGGGAAGCAAAATCCTGAAGCAAGTATGCTTTATTGTTCTAAGAGTT
This sequence comes from Erythroxylum gracilipes, assembly GCA_026413385.1. Classification (NCBI taxonomy): domain Eukaryota; kingdom Viridiplantae; phylum Streptophyta; class Magnoliopsida; order Malpighiales; family Erythroxylaceae; genus Erythroxylum; species Erythroxylum gracilipes. The sequence continues at coordinate 35,901,704 of JANZLC010000201.1, read as the reverse complement.
TATGTTTCTCCCAATCTTCATGGGAAAGAGCAAGTGCACTGGCTTCTGTTTTTTGAGAAGTGATGAAAGTTTATATGTCCCACCATCCACTAGATTATTCAGACTTGCAGATGGTTGAACAGAAGTTGTCAGATGCTTATCTTCTTAACGGAGAGAAGATACCCCTTTCATTTTATTTAATGTATCTAATTAAGGGGTATTCAATGATAGGATTCTTGGGATTACCTTTTCTTAATACTTAAAAGTCTCATCTCTCTTTGTTGCAGGGGGGACTTACAGAGGACCAGGTGGATCTTCTTGTGGAGCAGGTTAAGATGCTTGCTGGAGAGATAGCATTCAGCACCAGTACCTTGAAGCGATTGGTGGAGCAGTCTGTAAATGATCCAGATGGTTCAAAAATGCAAGTAAGCATCCCCTTTCTCCCATAACGAAGCATCTTTACTGGTATCTTAAATTAAGTTCAAATTCCAACAACGAAATCTATGGAACTGGTACCCAACATCATGATTTGATGAGTTAGTTATTTTATTCTTCTCTCTCCGTTCTTGTCCTCATGTTTATGATCTCCATTTCAGTAACAAAGGGGATTCTCTGCAACTTTTGTGCAATCTATTCATCATTCTCCAATGTTTATCAATATTATTATATCTTGCATTTGCCAGCCGACTGATGATTCTAGTTTTTGTGTTTAAGTGGTGATGCAATGGTTAATAAGTCTTGTCGTTGCAACTCATTACAAACTTTACATGATTCATTTGTCTCACGTTTGCATATTCTAGGGTTCATTGTTCAATGCCAAAACAGTAACGCAATTAACATCTATCTCTCACAAAACTCAATAGTTAGCTTGTTACTTACTAATACCATCATTAAAAAAACATATATTATTGAGTACAGATACAGAACTTGGAACGTGAGATTCTTGAAAAGAGAAGGCAAATGAGGGCATTGGAACAACGGATCATTGAGAGTGGTGAGGCTTCAATTGCCAATGCATCATTGGTGGATATGCAACAGGTAGATTCATTTACATCTTCGCATTCTGATTTTTGACTTTCTCATAATGGAAGCTTAGTAGGTCAATTCATTTGTGTGCAACAGACAGTTATGAGATTGATGACCCAGTGTAATGAAAAGGCTTTTGAACTAGAGGTGAGTATCTTGTATCATGATATTTTGATACTCTGAAAGTGCGGTATCAACCATTCTGCCTTTGATTTTCAATATGGCTTGGTTTGACACCAGATTACTGTCATAGTGGCAGTTGAGAACAATAAGACTATTTTTGCTTAGTTACTTGATTTACCTCATCAGTCTCAACTGCAGTAGTCCCCGTATAATCAACGAAAATAACTTTAAATAATTGAATATCCTCAGCTTTGTTTACTTTAATATCTAGTAGAAGCTGCTCGCCATGTCTTACTGCTTTGCAACACTCCTCTAGCGAAAATCTTATAACACAGTGGTCCTTATTTTGTTTGTCTGCTGATTTGATATGATTTTTCTTTTTATCACTGGCTGGTACGCTTGTTTAGCATGTAATTAAATGATTTATTCCACAGTTAAAATCAGCAGACAACCGCATCCTCCAGGAACAACTGCAAACTAAGGTTTGGCAACCTTTATCTATGTATCTTGTCATTTGGTTAATTTTGCCTTTCGTTCTCCCTGTGCAATCGAAACTTTGCGCCGCCTTCAGTAATAGTTGATCCTATTTTTACTTCTTTACATACTTGATTATTGGCAGTGTTCTGAAAACAAGGAGTTGCAAGAGAAAGTTTGTGTCCTGGAACAGCAGTTGGCTGCTATATCTGGTGATAAATCATCATTAAATTCCGAGCACTATGTTTCTGATGAGTTTGTTGATGAACTGAAAAAGAAAGTTCAGTCACAGGTAAATCTTGCTTTGAATTCACTAGTACTTGACACCTTTTCAGTTGATAAATTTGTATTTGGTTTATGTAATGCTTTGAATCATTCCCATAGGATATTGAATTTTGGGAAGAGATGCTGGAATATACCATTCCTGGGATTTGTTAGATTAAGGTTCATGTGATACGTCACATGCAACCCATATTTGATATGTTTTCAATGGTAAAATAATGAACGGCATCATAAGTATGACTTGTATATTTGAACAGGAGATTGAGAATGAAAAGCTGAAGCTAGAACAGGTTCAGCTTTCAGAGGAGAATAGTGGTTTACATGTTCAAAATCAGAAACTAGCAGAAGAGGCCTCCTATGCAAAGGAACTGGCATCTGCTGCAGCAATCGAATTGAAGAATTTGGCAAGTGAAGTAACCAAACTCTCGTTACAGAATGCGAAGTTAGAAAAGGAACTGTTGGCTACTCGCGATTCAGCACATTCCAGGGGTGGAGGCTTGCATTCTGTAAATGGTGTTAATAGGAAGTACGGTGATGGCACAAGACAGGGGAGGAAAGGACGGTTTTCTGGCAGAGGAAGTGATATTATGGGATTGCACTCTGATGACTTTGAATCATGGGATCTTGATCCTGATGATCTGAAGATGGAACTGCAGGCAAGGAAACAGCGGGAGGCAGCTCTTGAGGCTGCGTTAACTGAAAAGGAGTTCATCGAAGAGGAGTACAGGAAAAAGGCGGAAGATGCAAAGAAAAGGGAAGAGGCTCTGGAAAATGATTTAGCTAACATGTGGGTGCTTGTTGCTAGATTAAAAAAAGAAGCGGGAACTACCCCTGACTTGAATGCTAATGATAGGAACGGTGATGGGATCGACCATATTTGTGATCCGAAAACTAATGGTTTTGACCATAATGTTGACTTGAGAGACACACAACTTTTAAATACATCAAAATCCGCTGATGAAATTCCAAGGGAAGAGCCTCTAGTTGTTCGCTTGAAGGTAAATACTCTTTATTTAACTTTTGCATCTGTACTCTATGGCGCTTGTCTTTTAAGGATAGTTGTTTGCAGTGTTACAGTGTAAAGCTAACTTGTACTCAAGTTCCATGGCCTTCAAATGGTTCGTGGAGTGAGTTTTCCAATTGGTTAGATCTCCAACATTTGAAAAGTTGTTACCACCACTGGATCAATATTGATATCAGCTTAAAATTCTTCCTCGTCTTATTTTCATAGTAATTTAAGATCTGTCTTTTTGTTTCTAGGGCTCATAAATTTCATACATAACTAGATGCCCAAGGATTTCTAGTAATTGATGCAATTGTTTTGAATGATTATACTTCTTTTTTTTTTTGGGTGGCGGTGCATATCTATATATTTTAATTTTTCTTCTCAGGCACGAATGCAAGAAATGAAGGAAAAGGAGCTAAAGAGTCAAGGAAATGGAGATGCTAATTCCCATATGTGTAAAGTATGTTTTGAATCACCAACAGCAGCAATTCTTCTACCTTGTCGACACTTTTGTCGTAAGTCAGTCACTGAAGTTTCTCACATTGTGCCTTTAGCTATTAATTACTCAAATCATTTAAATTTTGGTTTGTTCGTCTTTTGTAGTGTGTAAATCTTGTTCGCTGGCATGTTCTGAGTGTCCAATTTGTCGCACAAAGATTGCGGATAGGCTCTTCGCATATACTTGACAACGCAATAAATACCCTCCAAATGAAGGTAATAAACTCGTACAGCATAATGTATTTCTGCTTTTACTATATATCAGGATTAGGATATGTTTCTCCATACCCATATCTTCAATTTCCAAACCTGAATGTTTCGGTACACAGGTGGGATTTTTATTGTTGGGTTAATTACACAATAGCCCCTGTGATTCGACTTTTTTTAAAAATGTCAATTCTTATATTTTTGTTTAACTATCATAATCTTTTTATGTTAGTTTCTTGTCTATTTATAACTTCAAAACAACCTTTTATTAGAATTTAAGAATTCTAATATTACGTTGTTTTAAGGCAAAAAAGATAGAAAATTAATGAAATATGAAGGATTATATAGCTACAGAATACCATAAGAGTAACTGAAATGAAAAAAGGTCAAATCACAAGGTCCCAATGTATTTTAACCCTTTACTTGGTTTGTTTTATGCCGTGAAAGGTATGATGTAAAATTTGAAACTGAGTTATTTTTTGATGTACCAAACTCTGATACTAACATTTTTCACTTTTGTGTTTCGTTTTCCCTCCTTATCTGCAGGGTTCGGCGTTCGTCATGCAAAATACTGAATTCAATTCTTTAATTGATCCTGTATCTAATAGTCTAAAATGTATATATATATATACATTATATATTGTTCCTTTTCCTCTCCCTTGTGGGCTGTAAAATAAGGCTCAAATTAAAGGGAAAAAGAACCTCGACCCACTCCGATTCAAGATTTTGCTCTGTTCTTGATCATGTGGCGCAAAATCGTGCACCTGTTTTAATATATGTATAGAAGGTTGAAACATCGCATCCTACTTGGTTTTTTAGCTCTTCACTTTTGCGCATGTCAGTAGATTCATCTATCAAACTGTATTTGCAGAATGATTTTTATTTCTGCAGGTCTCATTTGTCGGCGCTACTATGGCCGTCTGTCTTATAGCATCTAGTGAAAGGGCGAAACTGGTTTGTTAGAAAAATCTGAGAAGTTACCGTCAGCTTCACGTGATTCCTGTGTGACCTTGTTCTGTTCAATAGCTACAAATTATGAGAATATTTACTTTGGTATAAAGTTGGGTTATTTGATAGAGAAAGTAATTACATGTAGGGATGGTCACGTGACGGAATGGCCTGATGCCCATTGTCAGCAACTTGAGGTTGCTTGGACCGCATTAAAATGTTATTTTAGTTTTTAAATTTTTAAATGTATAGATTAAAATAAAGTTTTGATCAGTTACATTAAAATGATATTTTTTAATAATAAAGAATCGGTTTTTTTAGATTGAATCTTAAGTTGGTCCCTTAAATTTGAGTCTGACCTGAATTTTATAGGCTGGTGGGTTCTACTTTTGTTCGGTTTTTTTAGATTGAATCTTAAGTTGGTCCCTTAAATTTGAGTCTGACCTTAATTTTATAGGCTGGTGGGTTCTACTTTTGGTTTGGTTCTAGATTTTGGTTCCACTTTGGATTGATTCAAATCATAATAGATCGGACTGTACCAAAATCTAGAGGTACTGTCGTCTAGGAATCATAATGGAATTAATGCCACCTTGTATTTACATTAGATTATTGTGATTCTTCTGACCTTGCAACATCACTCTTTTACTGTTTCTCGTGCTATGGGCAGAAATATCAAAGCCGAAATGTAATAAGAAAAGAGAGTGAAACGAGCGCAAGGATTGAAACTTCTAACAAACAAAGTAAAGTTCGACGACTAACATGAAAATGGATTGGACAGACTACGTTATGTTCCTTTTCGGGTAAGTGTTTGTTTTTCTTGCTGAATGGAGATGTGATATTTCGAACTGTAGAACAATAATCAACTGTGTATTTTCTAATCTCAGCCAAGTAAAGTAAACCATAGTGTGGAGATTAGATTAACACAGAAGGCAAATTCTTCTGCAGGAAAAACAGCTCATGTATCTTTTTTCCAAAGATTTTGGATCTGCCAATGGAGAAAAACTGATCAGAACTCTGCATTGAACCTCACGAAACATCGTGACAAAAGGGTGTGTCAATCTTGACGTTGTCAAGAAAAATTACACCCTCAAAAACCAACACTTGGTCTTGTGCGCTTATACATAGGGTGTGCTCCAAACTTTTGGAAAGCCACTATTAGTGCATGAAGGGTCGAGAAAATCATCCACACGCCATCCTGGTAATGTCTCCAAGTAGTCTGATATGCTCCTACTTGTGGAGATTGAACCGTTATCAAAAGGCTGGTTATCGTCAATATTGTGTGATATTGAGGGCGATGCTCTGTTTACAGAAGGAGAACTGAGTAATTCATTAGAGATCGAGCTTTGCTTGCTTAAAAATGGTTGCGAGCTTCTGCTACTAGTCCTAACATTTGTTAGGTATAAAGATGAGGAAGCTGAGAGCTGGACTTCTGTGAGAAGAAACCTACTGTGTTTCTGGGTATGTTCATTTGCTTTGTGAATTGGAAGGTCACATTCTCTACACAGGATTGCTCTATCTTCTTGGCAGAAAACAAAAGCCCTTCTTTCCTGAAGGTACATATTAAATGAAGGAAGATTCAAAGATCCAAGCTTTATATGTTCAATCTCTGTCTTAAACAGATCCAGAAAATATAGCAAAGAAAGAGGAAGCGAAGGGAATGAAGAATCTTAGAGCACCTGACAGATATCACACAGAGGGGAGTCTTTGAATGGAGGATGGAGTAAGGAGAAGCGAAAGTGCTTGCTTGCGAGCTTGTTTGCATAATGAACATGGTGATCACACCCATTGCAGAGAGCTGCTTCATCTGCTGAACAAAACACTGCGGCTTCTGCTTTGTCACACAAGTCACACCTGATCTTCATAATCTCTTTTTCTCTCTGACCTGCGTTCTTTGGCTGTTCTATAACGAAAATAGATACAGGGAATGTGAGTGAACCAAAAAAGAATCTGGCGAAGGGGTTATGCGCAAATGGGTAACAAGGGCTATGGATAAACAGCTAAGGTCAAACGTTACAAATTTAATAGTCTTTCAATATTTTTAATCTTTCAATATTTTTAATTTTTTGAATTTAATAATTAAAATTTTAAAAATCACGATAAATTAATATTTGATAGAGACGTTACATTACATAAAAACTAATAGAAATAATAATTTAATTTAATTATATGTATTCTAAAAAAAGGGATAAATTAATCCTAAAGTGTTCAACCTTTTAAAAAAAATTCAATTTAGTGTTGTGTTTTTTAAATTTTTAATACACATTACATTAAATAAAATAGCATTTTAATTTAATTGTATATTTAAAAAAAATAACCGATTTTAATATATTCAATCTCTTAAGATTTTTTCAATTTAGTACTTAAAGATCATAAAATTTTCAATTGAGTGATAAACTTTTTAAAACATTAAGAATTCAATTTAAAACCTTTTTTGCTAATGGAATTACTAGATGGACAAATATTTAATAAATATATCACAACTTTAAAAATAATATTTTAACTTGATTTATATTAGTTTTAAGATTAAAAACTTTTTAAAAATTGAGATTAAATTAATTTTTTTAATTATATATTTAAATATGGATACAAAATCTCGTCTCTCATAACCTTTTTTCCTAAAAAAAATAATTAAAGTCACAACACGTTGACAATAATCTAAGTTTCTTGCCTTATGTAACAAGTGTTGAATGTCAAAATCTTAAGTGGAATGGTCATTTAGATGGTTCAACAGAGTGCTACTTGTTTTTGCTCGTTTTAATTCTTAAGTTGAAATGTTGGATAATGTTTGTCAATATTAGACGGTTGATTGGTTGAGAGCAGTTAGGCTACACCTTAAAATTAGAAGCAATCTTTTAGGACCTACATTCTAGAGTTGGTAATGGCCAAAATTTTGTTTTAAAGTTTAGGTCTAACCTAAAGCTGGATCGAATTTGGCTAATTTCAAATTCAATCGGGATTAAATATATATTTTTTAATTAAATAAAAATAAAAAATAATTTATTTTATTCAAATTGATATTATTTTATATAAAAAAAACTTTAAATTTTTGTTTAAGTTGAGATAAGCATTTTGAACCCGAATCTCATTTTTTTTATAAAAATCTAAACTTGACCTGAACTACACGTCTAAAATTTAAACCATTCCAAAAAACACAAGGCCAATAATGTAACTTCTGAGCTAAGGTAAAAATTCTTCCAATTTGTCCGAGAAAGAATATTACGGTGATTGCAAATTGAGTTAGATTCGATTTGAATAAAAATGACAAAAAGTGCCGAATTATTGAAAAATCATAAATAAGATTAATCGAAATGAAATATAAGAAGTAAATTATATACAAAAATATAACTCAAAATTCATTATTTTAAAGTTTTATATTGTTATATGATGTTTTAATTATATATAAGCTTACTTAGAATGCGGTCTAATTTTTTTCCCAAGTCTTCTTAAAATCTTTTATTGATATCAAAACTAAATTGGCAAGTTCAAGAAATACAGACTCATATATTTAAGTAAGAAGAATGAGATGTTCTAATTGTACATGAACTCATTTGGAATCTAGTCTAATTTTTTTTAAGGGTCTGTTTGGTTGGATGTTAATTAATTGAATGGAATGGAACATAATAGAACGGTTTATAATGGAATGAAATATAACATAATGGAATAGTTTATAATGGAATGAAATGTAATATAGTGAAAAGTTATTTGGGAGGGATGGAAGGGTTCATAATGTAGTGCAATGTAATATTGTTTAAAAGATGAATGAAATGTAATGTAATGTATAATAAATGAATATTATACCTTTGATATTAAAATGGTTGTTACAGGAGGTTTAACGCTATGATTTTAAAACAGAAATCATGTCCAATTAAAAGGTCACGGTTCAAGTCACAACCGTGACAAATAATTTTTTATATTTTTTTCTATTTTTAAATAATAATTTTTTTAATAAAAATTTTTATTATTTATTATTAATTATATACAATTTATTATTAATTATATAAAAATTTTAATAATTATTTAATAAATTTATTTTATTCTATTTTATGTGATTTATAATAAAAATAATTTATTTTTATTTATATTTATATAGAAATATATACAAACAATTAAAGAATAATTTTTTATCTATTTTCTATTTTCATTAATAGAAATTTTATTATTAATTATATACAATTTATTATTAATAATATAAAAATATTATTACTATGGTTAGGAGAAATAATATAAAAATATTATTAATTATATACAATTTTTGTGGACCGTAATAAATAAGTCTGGAGAAAAGGGGGTTAGAGTTAGAAGAAATAATTGATATTAAGAAGAATTATTGAGGGTATATTAGGTAATATGTATTTATTAGTTTACGTTTCATCCTAAACCTCCCAAATCGGAGGTTTCTTATTTTCACTATTTATGATGGAATGAAACATAATATGAAACTATCCACTTCCATCCCTTTCCGTTCCATTCTATTATAAAATCCTCAACCAAACGATAGAAGTGTGTTACGTTTTATCCCGTTCCATTATCAACTCCTTAATCAAACAGGCCTTGTGTAACGCTCCAAATTAGGGGTTAGAATATTAACACTCAGGAACTCCTCAAAACTCTTAACCACTTCAATTTAATAGATTAAAATAAAAGTGATTGATTTTCAAGATGAACTCTACTTTGAAATTTTTGACCAAGACTCATTTAAATAAAAAATATTATTTCGATATCTCTATAATATTCAGTATTTTATTGAATCAATTTGTCTTATATCGTAAATATTAATGGGCTAATCTGCTTGAAATGATTGACAAAAAAGATTTATCACTAATGACACCTACTAATTATTTAATTGTCTTATTTTGTGTGTCTATTTATTTACTTATTTTATATTTTATATTTATTCTTTACTTTGTGTTATATTTATTGTATTACTTATTTTACTACTTATTTTTATATTTTTTTACAAGTATTTACTTATTTACTACTTATTATTATTATTATTATTATTATTATTATTATTATTATTATTATTATTAAATTTTTATGTCTATTTTTTATTTTATTATTTTAATATGTATATGCTTTTTTTAATGGTCCTGTAGAAAAACCTCTCAACTAATTAGGGGTAAGATTATGTATTATTGGATAATTCCAAACCTCACGTATTAACTAAACTTTTACTTGATCCTTGTTGTTGTTGTTGTTATCATACTTGGTAACTATAATTAAGGATGATAAATCTAGCCAAATTTATTTCAAACCCTTATTTTTATCGTACGAGTTTAGGTAGAAATTTGATTGAATTCAAAATTAGACCAAAATTATATTGTTTTAATAAATTAATTAAAATTTTTAGAAAGTAAAATGATTTCATTTTAATTAATTATATGAAAGTAATATTATCCCGTTAAATCAATTCAAACTAATCCCGCTCATTTTTTAGGTTAAAATATGATTCAAAATTCAATTGATTCGAATTTGCCTAATTTAACTTTAAATTCAACTCAATTTATTATTCTAAAGTATGGATGGCTATACCATCTCTCTCATAATGCATTTAGAGTCATCATTTTCTTTACTTTCACACACGAGACTCATTTGATGACTAATATTTACAAGTTCTAATGTAATGGGAAAGCAAAAAGCTGCGTTTTGATCAATATAGTCGGCGGTCGGCCATCCAACAACAGGAGGTGTGAAAATGACAAAAGAACATACTTTCAGATTCTGGATATGGATGGTCTTTTGAGCATCTAACAACAGGTGCGAATATAATGCTAACTAGGGACAATAGTGGATCGGTCAATGAATTCATATTCAAGTGATTTCAATTGAGTTTGGGTTCTCTAAGTCTATATTGGCTGAGGCTCAAAATTTTAAACAAAACCAAATTGTTTTTTTTTTTTGAAAAGTTGGGTCTCAGGTTAGTTGGGCCTAGGCAGCTTCGTCGAGGGTTTAATAAAAAAACGTTGTATTAAACTTTTGATTTTAAAAAATTATTTAAAAAATTTGATAGTGTCGACTCATAGACGGGTGCCGCTATTAGCACTCCTCCACTTGTTAATAGCACTCCCACCACATCTATTTAGACGTGGTTAGACAAAATTACCCTAACTTAATTTTGGGATGATATTTTCTTTTTTTGTAAACGTTTTTTCAAAGCTAAATTCAAACCATGAATGATGAATAATTTATATAATTATTATCAATCGTAAATTTACTAATTAATTTTATTTTTATTTTTATAATTATTGTT
>JANZLC010000201.1:35869262-35890811 GCA_026413385.1 Erythroxylum gracilipes | reverse complement strand
AACAATAATTATAAAAATAAAAATAAAATTAATTAGTAAATTTACGATTGATAATAATTATATAAATTATTCATCATCCATGGTTTGAATTTAACTTTAGAAAAACGTTTACAAAATAATAAAATATCATCCCAAAATTAGGTTAGGGGTAATTTTGTCTAACCGCATCTAAATAGACGTGGTGGGAGTGCTATTAGCAACTGGAGGAGTGCTAATAGCGGCACCCCTCATAGACCAGCCCATTGTCATTTCTATGCCAATTGTCACGAGGGAAAAAAAACAAAAGGAAAACATATTTTACAGTTCCAACTCACTTATTCAAGATGGCGAATGCGTTCCTTCCGGGTTTAGTTTAAAATCAATGTAACATATCTATCAAATATTTGAGTTCATCAAGATTTGATTCAAATTTTAATTTAAGAATATAGATAGTTTATCATTGGTACAATTCAGTCAGACCTTAAGATATAATTTAAAATTAGAGTGCACAATTAATCCTCACAATTCATTCAAAATAATATTATTTTAAAGAAACTTTTTAAAACAAGGATTTGTTGGTGTTAAGTTACTTGGGAGGTATACATTATGGATCTAGTGAGGAAACATACTCAGTGGGTTTTGACACTATACTCTAACCCAAAATTTTAAGTCATTAGGTTTATGGGTCCTTTCCACTCATATACCCTCGCTAATTTCACCTCTTTCTAATGTAAGATTTCTATTCATACTTAAAATCCCAAAAGGACTAATCTTAAGATTAAGAGAGTTTTCCTAAATCAAAGTTATTTGGCATTAGAATGTGGACTGCTTAAGATGGTCAACTCATGTCTTAAATTGAGCTTTGAAGTTTGGGTCTGATTCAAAGTGTAATTAATTCAATCTTGACCCTTAAACTTTAAATATGTTAAATTTGCAATAGGCCTATGGGCCTACACGAGGAAGAAAGTTAGACTACACACAAGTTTAAGTGAGGTTTCATCCTAAAACCTATTGACAATCGGTGGAATAACCCATTAGGCTTATATATTATATTAGTCTTCTTTCCTCTCTTTCTTCAATGTGTGACACTTACAAGTAGTTATTTTAAACACTTCCCCTCACATGTGAATTCATTTTTACTTGGACAATCTAGAAAGATACGTAAATAATTCTCATCAGGGTTAGACCTCTGATTGAGGTCAAATAGGCCCCTCTTATGGAAAACAATACTGCAAGGCCACTTGCTCTATTCAGACTTCAAATCCTTCTCTAGTTATTTAAATGATAAGTGAGAGTTTGACAACATGTAAAGACTATATGGTCTTAAGCATGCATGTAAGTCTAGTGAATTCCTTCTCTTATTACCAATTGGTTTTAAGATGAAATCTCACTTAGACTTATATGTTCTCTCAGACTCATTTGTACAAAATTTAACAAAATCCTTCTAAATTGGACCAAAGCCTCTTTTATCAACTATAGCAAAGACACTAACTAAAATTTAATATCATCATTTCTATTAAAATAACATTATTTTAATAGTAGTTTGATTAATCTTTAAACATTGAATCGAATCGAACATCTCTAATTTAGATAATTAAATTTTGAGTAGATTTTTAACGAAAATAACATTCTTTTAATGACAATTTTATTAATTTTTAAAAATTGAATTGGTTTAGTCGCCTTCTATGTAAACCATTATCATCTCTACATGGGGAAAATTTATAGGTATTAAAAGTTAAAACAAATAGTTAGGGACCATATGGAGGTAGTTGGAAAGATAATGTATTAAAAGGATTTGTTTGGACCAGAGTGGTTAGTTGTTTGATTAAAAAAAAGAGAGGACTTTTATACCCTAAAAAGAAAGGGTGTATCTAAGGGGGGTAATGGGTCGGACTGGCCTTGCAACATTTGCTTAGGTCTAAGCTAAGCCCAAGGTCTGATTAGATTTGGATAGGCTGAAGCCCGACTCAACTTGACTCAACCAGACCTAATTTTAAAATTTTAAATTAACAATAAAAATGACATTATTTTTTAATATAATTATCGGGTCTCAAATCAGGTCAGGACTTAACAACCTTATCCTAATCTAAAACCCTTTTTTTATATAGAAAATCAACTTTAGCCTATTGACTTTAGGTTGTGTTGAGTTAAGCGGGTAGGGTTGACTACCAAGCTTAGGAGTGTGTGACTTGGAATAAATATTACAAAATAATCCAAATACACATATTTATATCTTTATATCAATATTGAAATTTATAAAAGTATACTTTCCATCCTAATTTGCACAAGGAGTTCCCTTTTCTTAAGATTATTTTGAAATCAAAACTGTAATTAAATAAAATAAGAATAAATATGTTCATTGATTAATATTAGTAGTCTTAACTGTATATAAAATTAAAAAAAATCCCAAAATTGATCTGTTTTTAAAAGTAAAGTCTCATGTACTTTGCCTTTTATTTTTTTATATATGTAAAAGTGATTAGTATCAAATTTAAAATTAATAAATTATGTTCAATTTAATTAGAATTAAAATTTAATTTAATTTAACTAAACTTATGTCCATATTAGAGTCAAACATAAAAATCTCATATTTCAATTGTATTTTGATACACGTATGATGTAACGCCCCAACATATACTCTGGAAGTATTATAGCATGTCTAAGGTGTATTAAGAAGTGAACATAATGAATTAAGTGCATCTTAGTAAGAGACATTACGATACTTAATGTAAAAGACATGGGTTAATGGGTAATTTGTTCATTTTGGCATGAACATACATACTTAGATGTAAAATATGTATGAGAATTTTCGATATGTTGCTTGCATTTATGAATATGATGTGAGTGGAATCGGTAGAAGTATCTTATTTGCTTATGAAATTTTGTTGGTTAAATTGAATGTGTTTTTGTGTTGTTCTTGCATGATAAGATCAAAGTTAGTTGATTTGAGATGTGTACCTTGCTGAATGGATAGATTCTACTGAACAAATTTCCTGTAATTTGGCTATATCTTGGATTGTAGACTTCCAAATTGGATAATTTCAATTGGAAATTAAACTAGAGATACAGATCTAAAACTTTCATAAAGGAATCAAAATTTTATTGTGCCTCTAAGATTTTTGAATTATGACTTAAAACTGAGTTGTGGCTGCTATCCTTGTTTTCAAACAACTTGTAGTGTTTTAGGTATAACTCCCGGAATAATTAACCAAATTTTAAGACATAGGGGAATGAAATTAATTGATAATATTGTAGGCCAATGTGAGAAGTAAAGGAAGAAGAATGACCAATATGCAAATTTTCTAAAATTAACACATGGACCAATTGGATTAAGGCATGCGTGACCAATAATAATAAAGCATGTGTGTCCAGTAGGAATTAAGCATATGTGTGAGTCTTGAAAGTTCTGGAATGAGCATATGGAGAGGGGAGATGCACCACAATTTAGGGTTTCTATGTTCAGATTTTTCTCCTCTCCATTTCACCTTCTTCATCCCATCATTTTTCATGTAAGAAATTAAGCCAATCTTTGGTGGAAATCAAGGTAAAAGTTAGGAATTTTCTCTTCACCTTTATCTCTTCTTACTTTGCTTATGAAGGGATGTAATTATAAGGTTGAAAGTGGGATTGAAAGGTATATTTTTGGTGTTTCTAGTTGGTGAGTCAAGCAAAGCGAATGAGGAAGGGAATGAAAGGCAATAGAAGACCTACTTTGTCAATTTTGAGGTTTGGGACTTCACTTAGTTGATTTCTGTATTTGTGTATGATTGAATGGATATAAAGATTCATTTGGATGTGGAATTGCTTATGGGATGTTGCTTTGGTGTTATTTTGGTGTTACTTTGCACGAACATGGTTGTATATGACAAGAGAGTATCGTGTAGTGGAATTCTGTCTAGGGTTGGTTTGAGTCAGTCGCATTGTTTGAGTCATAACTCAGCCTATAGATCTCCAAATTCTGTGATTTTAGTTGCATTTGAAACCTAAGACATATATCTAAATATCTTTAGCAGGGACTCTAACTTAATTTTGTCTCTATTACCTTGGAAATTGAGATCGAAAAAGGTGACATGATGCTACCCCTATTTGAGAGCAGCTTGTGATATTTTGCCTATATCTCATGATTTAGAAGTCCAAATGGTCTGATTGTTGGTGCTATAGAAATTGTAGACATAGAGAAAAAATTGTCTAGAAGATCTTGAAACCCAGTTTTGACTTTTTCTATATGAATACTAAGGAACAATTAGTGGTATGAATGGAGAGAGTGTCTATCACGATCGTGACATTGTTTTTGTTTTCGATTTCTACCGCATCTTGTCCAAACCTTTATGAATGTATATGAAAATTTTCAAACATCAAGAACTAAATGAAATAGGACTTAACATATGTAAATTGGGTGATTGAACATTGGGATTTAAGATTGAGCATAATATATTCCAAAGAAAACTTACTTGTACAAAAATGATTTGTTTACATGTGTATTGCTCATATGTGTATAGTATGATTATACAAGTGTGATTTTGACACCCTTCTAATGGTGATTACTTATGACTTTTATGTATGAACATAGATATATATTTTATGACTTGAATGTATATCATATGATTTGTTAATATATGAATTATGAAATTTGCAAATGGTTAAAGGAAATGTTACAGTGCCTGCTCTATTGTCTTGATTGTGGTTAAATAGGCATGCCTATAGGTTACAATGCAGCTGCTACAGTTTAACACCACCGGTGTCCACAGTTCGATACCTTCGGGTATCCACAGTTTGATACCTTCGAGTATCCACAACACCCGTTATCCACACCCACATAAAATATGCAGGCCTAACACAGAAAGTAAAGTAAAGAGATATAAATAAGAAATACAACATGACAACATAAACAATCGGTATATAAATGAGCATTTGCATTTGTATTGATAATTTGTATCATTGAGTATTGAATATCAATGTTTGAGATTTGAAGGTGAATTTATGGTATATGAAAAAAATATTAAAGCATGTTTGCATTATTTATTTGATTAAGTATGCCATCATTATTTGTATTTGTGCGATGTTTATGAATGTATGTGCTTGGTGGATTACTGGTGTGAGTGGTAATCCAAACTAAATGTTTCCACACTAAGCTTTAAAGCTTAGCATGAGTATTAATCCGTATAGGTCTAAGTTATAGGAGTGAGGTACAAGGAACATCTGCAGGGAACAAGGCCAATAAATAGAAGAAAAAGTACTTTTAGAAGATGTTTTTTAGTTAAAGATGATTGTACGTAATGGTTAAAGGAAATTGTATGTTTTCTTTTGAATTACTATGTAAATGTAAAAATATTTTACTACTATTAAATGATAATGTTAAGCATTAAGGGGTTTTGTAATGTATATATGTATAGCATTAAACTGAAATGCATATCGTGAATGTATGCACAGGAAATTGATTGCCTTATGTGTTGATGATTGTAGCTTCCAAATAGGGGGTGTTATATATAATTTTGTAACAAGTTAAAAAAAGTCCAGATTAGATTTAATGGGAAATTAAAGACATTGTTGTTTCCAAATAGGGGGTGTTATATATAATTTTGTAACAAGTTAAAAAAAAGTCCAGATTAGATTTAATGGGAAATTAAAGACATTGTTGTCAGAAAGCAAAAACTTGTTGCTTTTAATTTTTGGAGTTATTTAAAATCATATAGAAAATTAGAAATTAAACCAAGTCTTTGAAAAAGAGAAGATGAAGAATTTAAAAGAGGTTAAAAGCAATAATTTAAAAATCAGACCGGAAGTTAAACTGATAAGACAAGAGATTAAGGTTTAAAAGGTTCAACCGGTATTAGACAGTCATAAATCTCACTAAGAATTGAATAAAATTAAAAAATTAAAATATGATTGAAAGAGATTGTTTTTACCTATTGAAAAATTTGAAGTTTAATTAAAAAGAAATTGTTAAATAAAAATTAATTAATTAGTTTTAGTATATAGAACTTATCAATTTAAAAAATTGACTAATTAATTAATAAATTGATTAATTTTTAGCAATAGAAGTTATTAAAATAAATTAAACTGAAAAATTAAAAACTAAACTGAAAAGTTAAATGGGTCAAAATTTTTATGATTAAACCGGCCGAACTGTTAAAATTTTTAATCATCGGTTAAAAGTCATTTTAGCATAGTAAATAACATAAATACTTTTCCACCTTAATTCTATATCTTTTCATTGAAAAATATGTGGCAGTGCTAATTTGTACAGAATTTAAGTAATATACTCTAAAATAAACTTCTCATTTAATCCGATAACAGTTCAAATCCCTCACGATTTAGTAAAATAACATTCATGATTCTCGTTACCTTAGCCATCTCCCGCCACAACGTACTTGAATGGCCACTATAGCACCAAACCCTCCTTCTCTTTCGTATTTCTCCACCTACCAGGTGCTTCTTTTTGGATTAGTTTTTGTATTTTTTGGGACTCCTTTACTCGTTTTGTCATTCTATCTCGTTCTTTTTTTGAGGATTTTGCAGGTTCTGTCTTCTGGGTATCGCTTAATATCAGTGAATTCGCTGTTCCAAGGTGGGAGGTCCAGGATTTTTAACACTTTGAAGCTGAAGCCCATTTTTACAACCAATTTGGTGGAGTTAAGGAGAAGGTAGTTGTTAGTCACGGTTTCAGACAACCGACTCAGTTTTATGTTGTTTGAAATGTTGGTTTTTTAGTATTATAGATGTTAATATTCACAACTGCAATTGTATCACAAAATAAACAGACGGCGTTTTTTTTTTGGTGGGTCTTGGTTCTTTACTGCTTTTTCTGTCGTTAGTTGTTAAACATGTTTCATATGTTTCTGTTGTGTGGATAATCAGACCTTGTGATGGCAATTTACTTAATTTGGTTCAATCAAACAGGAGAACTTTGATCACTGCAGTCAACCAGGATGCTGAGGAGTCTTTTAAAAAGACCGTTGAAGTAGATAGGTTGATTGACATGTTAAGGGATGCAAATCCATCAGAAGTAAGTCAATCGTTCGTTTTTTCTCTTTTTTTTTTTCAATTTGATTAGGGAGATTTTGTTTCATGGACATATTAGGAATTAATTCTTGTGGATATAGAGACTTATACTATATGCTTTTCATGGGCTTGATAAGGTTATTATGATTAGAAACTTATGGTTTGAACTGCAGTTTATGATACAATTAGTTGACTTCTCAACCCACATTTTCTATGAACAGCTTCAAAAGCTTGTTGTTGAAAATATCCTTGCTTTCAATGAGAGTTTCTGGATACGTCTTGCAGCAAGAAGTGATACCTGCAAATCAGAGGATGATAAAGCATGGTTTTTTAACTTTGATGTTTTTTATTCTGTTATTGTCTCCACTGCAAACACCTTTTCTGTCCTTTGATTTTTATAGAATCTGTTGGCTTTTTCTTTTCTTTTCTTTTTGGCAGAAAGATTATGAGGAATTAGCTGCATCTGTAATGAGTATAGTAGACCGTGTAGTCCACAAGACTAAGGTACATGTCTCTCTCTCTCTCTCCCAGGCACAATAAGAAACGTAAGTACTTTACAATGATCTCTTTCATTTATTTTATGTTTCTTTTTTATTTGTAATGTTCCCTTAGGAAAAGATCGAGTCATCTACTGACATCCTAAAGGCGGTTTTGAAACCTGTAGTGGATGAAGAGGAAGAGACTTCGTGGCCTCCCAGAGATCCCGAGGCCCTCAAACTTATGGAAAAGGTAAGATATTGGTTCCATTTGTTAAGTTCCTCACTGATTATTTATGCAAATTAACATTGTTTATTTCATATGTTTTTATTTGTCAGCTTACTATCTATAGAAACTAGCTCTGGCATTAATGATCTGTCAGATCTCCTTGCCTATGCTTAAACATGTTTAATCTGAAGTACCATTTTAAATAACCTAAGGTATTTGAATTTATCTTAACATTGGTTCTTATGGAAATTGTTCATGCTTGGATACGGAACGTGAAAATTTGTACGGAAGAAAGGGATGGGAGAGAAGGCTCTGTAAAATTTAGGTTCTAATTATCTCATCAAAACAGGAAGTCCGATGGTGATGAAAAAAATCCTGTTTGAACTGAGACCCGTAGTTGGATTGGCACTGAGCATTAACATAATCGTTGGTTGAGGCCTGAATCTTGCTAGCATTCATAAGCTGGATAATTGATACTATTGTGATTATAAATTGTCTGCAATATTATGAACTAATCCTTATCTTGGCAAAAGAATGGGGAGCATTGGTGGCAACATTATATGGATTATGTTACTTCATCATTATGAACAGAATTGTGGAACGCTTATACTTTTCAGTCATTTGTTGTGAATCCATGCCTATTCATATTCCTGTTCATTAGAACATTATCCAAAGGGAAAAAGAAGGGCAGCTAGATGAAGGGTTCCTTTCAGAAGTTAGTGCACAACTAAGACAAGTATGTTGTTCTTTTCTGTGCTGATTAGTGCTTCTTCATTTCTGTTTCAGTTTGTCTAAAAAGGATTGTATCATGAGGAGAACAATGGAAAATTGTTGAAATATGTACTTTCTGCTCTTGTTTCAGAACTGTTGACTGAAAAAAAAACATGGTTTTTCAGTTGCTTTTTGGATGAGTTGGTGACTAATTTAAGCAAATATGACTCGTGCAGAAGTTGTTCAAACGCTAATTCTTTCTGTTCATTCATTATTCATTTACCAATCATTTGTAGGCAAAAGAAGATGGAGATAAGCCTGGTCTTGAAGCTATGTTGCAAAAGGTCCTTCAATTTTATGCGTCCAGTGTTCTCTCCAAGCGTAGTTATGCAAAGAAAGGTAATGATAAATGTGTTTTCCATATTTGTGTATGGAAAAAAGATAGAGGGAATTTAATTCATATTGTAAGGTCTGAAACTGGTGTTGGTCAAGATGATAAGCCTTGTTAGTGTTTGTGTAGGAACCTTAAGCTGCCACTAAATTGGCTTACAAAGTTTGTTCTGGTTTTACTTGATGGTTACTTCGAACCACCCTCTTTAGAATGGAAGAATTAGAATATAACACACACATTAATGGTCTGTAAAACTTAAGTATGTCGTCATTTGTTAATCCGAACTTATACATTGGTAGATCGTTCGGGTCACCCTTAGTTGCTTGGATAGACCATTGTTTAATATTCTTCTTTCGATAAATCTTTGATTGCTGAATCTGTTCTTTGCTTATTATGATCTTCACTTTAGTGTTATTGCTGGTTGGTTAAGCTCATAGGTTGGATGCCTTGAACATATGGTTCTTATCTGTGTTTATTGTGCAGGAGATGAAGTTTTGAAGGCTGAGCAGTTTCTTGAAACTGTAATAAAAGGTGTTTACTAGTCTTCATTACTGTTTTGCTTGAAAGCATATATGGACTCAGAAACATATAAGGTGCTCAATAGGGCAATTCTTCACCAATTTTTATGGTTTTGGAAGGCTTAATGTTCATACTGTCTAGGGAAACTTTACATTTTCTTTGGATTTCAACATTTCTGCCTCATGTGAAAGTTCATTGTCTTTGAGTCAATCATAGTATTCCATTTTTGATGGGTCATGCTTCTTCCTGGAGATTTTACAAGAATGCACTTTGTTGCAGTTCCTGAGGAAGAATGGAACACGCTTTTAATAAATGGCATGACGGTTGGCAGAGGAGAAATTTCTCCAGAAGAATTCTATGCTGTCATAAAGAAACGAATTGAGCGGACTCTGATCCGAACAGTATCAAGAAAAACCCTTAACCTTGAATCCTTGTAGCCATCTATCACCTTTAAACGGTTTTCCATTTCTAACTCTTTCTATCTGTTCAGGAGGGTGGCTCATACCAGCAACGCATTCTTACCGAGTATCTTAAGGGTATCCAATCTAGAGCTGAGGAGATTGTTAATGCGCTTCAAAGCAAGAAATAGTCGAAAGACACTAATCAATGATCAATTCCATATTCCAATGGCGTCGACAGCATATGGAGCCTGAAAAGCAGTTTCGTCTCTAAAGTGGAAAATCATAGAAAGCACATTCGGGATATTTAAGGGAAAAGCAGAGGTAGATTCTCTGCATATTCATTATCTTGTGCAACTTGTCCCTAATCGTTTCAGTCCCGAAAGGGAAGATGTTATCAGAAATCCCCAGCTTTTTCACTTCTAACCTGGAATTGAAGACATTTAAGTTTCAGAAGTTTGATCTATACCTCCAGGGCATTTTTTTTTTTTCTGATACTAGCTTGGTAATGGTACAGATTACATGTCTATTATGTTCATATATGTATTTGGAATGAAGACATTGCACACTCATGTTGAAATTCTGAGCTCATATCATGTAAAATGTGTTATTCCAGGGACCTTGCCTGTGCAGTCTCTGCGTGTGTTTGAGTTGATGATAGTTACTTGCAAGTTGCTTATCCCTGTTTTAAGTCATCTCTATTGTATTGTTACCCAAACTTGAGTTATGATATCTCCTGGGATGGCCCCTAAAACTTATTTTTAGGTCGAACACTAACTCAGATTGATTGGGTTTGGGATGGCTCCTAAAACTTATTTTTAGGTCGAGCAGGTTGAACTCGAGCTCAGATTGATTGGGTTTAGACAACCCGAAATTCAACCAATTTAAGGGTCAACGACATCATTTTAAATCAACTCTACCTTTATTTTGTGTATCATTTTATACCCTGAAGTTACTTAATAGTATTAAGTTACTTAAAATTTTAAATAAAAAGTATATTTAATTTTATTATTAAAAATGGCAAAAATTTCTATTTTATTTAAATTTAAACTTGAATATTTGAATTTAATTAAACTTGAATTTGCGATGATAAAATTTTCAGGTTCAATTAACAAAAAATTAAATTATACAATCTAAAATTAATGAATTAATCATATTTTAACTAATAATTAAAAAAATCCAAAAAGATCACGGCCACCAAAATCCCATCAAACGGCTACGAATCTCTCTTGCACGGGACATGATCTTTTGTTCTATTTTTTGTGTATTAATTCTGTCTTATTTTATCTCAACTATTTATTTATGGGATCATTTCATATAAATAGTTAAGATCAAATAAGACAAAATTAGTACAAGACCAATTAGGGCGCTTGCACACCCATCAAAGCAATATTGGATCTCCAACTGGAAAAAGAATTGGTACTATGCAATCTCTAATTTGCCCTCTTAAAACTCCCTAAATATCCTCTATGCCCTCTCCCCTTACTCTCTTGTCTTGTCCCTAACTCACTCTCACTAACCTCATCGACTCAGATCTAGAAGCAGAGAAACTGAACGCTTATGTTTATATATTTGTGCTTTACTGATCAGATCTGAGGTAAAGATCTTCGTGTCCTTCCTCTTGAGTTCTGATTTCTGTTTTCAGTTCCTCTTAGATCTGTTAATATGCTATTTTGATCTTCAGTGTTAGTGGATTCGGCGTTCTTTGTTTTTTTGTGGGTGTAGTGTTGGAGAAAGATGTTGACGAAGTTCGAGACGAAAAGTAATAGAGTGAAGGGACTGAGTTTTCACAGCAAAAGGCCGTGGATTCTCGCGAGTCTTCATAGTGGTGTGATTCAACTATGGGACTACCGAATGGGGACTCTGATTGATCGGTTCGACGAGCACGATGGTCCCGTTCGTGGCGTTCACTTTCACAATTCTCAACCTCTCTTTGTCTCCGGAGGTGACTCTGCAAGTCTTCGCCCCTTTTTTTTGGTCACGAATCATGGTTTCAATTATATTTTTTTGTGCAATTTTATGTAATGTGTTCAATTGCTTTTTATTTCTTTGCGAATTTAAGAATGCTTGGGAGGTAGAGTGCATTAAACTCTGATTATATTTCTAACAATAATAATTCGTTAGGTCTAGGCGATTTGTTTCTAGTTTAGTAAATATTCATTGAAGGATGAGTGCGAGGTTGTGATCGAAGGTTGAACTTCTAGGTTTTTTGATGGGAAGGTGGAATCTAGGTTCAGCAGTTGATTCTTCCACTACAATGTATAGAAGTGATTTCCGGGACTTCCAAACTAACTTTCTTTGAACTTGGCATTGGGAAGATGTGATGATGACCATAGATTTCAGCAAAACAATAATACTCCTAGCGGTGGAGATAGAAGATTGTGTAAAATTCAAGTTCGGAGATCAAGAGATGCATATGCATGCATAAGAATAAGTACAAGGGTCTGCGTACGTTATACAAATATGGAATATGAATTGAATGGCTAGATGTTGCTGCCAAATTGAAATGACATCTGGATCTAGGTCGGTTCTTTCTTAGTTCTTGTTACTGGTACAGACAGATCTTGGAGTTATCAAATTTATTTTTGGACTCTAAGTGACAAAATTTTGAAATAGGTCTGGCATTGTTAAAAATGTCAGGATTTGAGATATCAGTGAACTTAATATTTTCTTGATTGTGTTCTTTCATGTTTACTATTTCTTGCATCTTTCAGTTGAAGTTTACAAAAAATAGAAAATTGGATTTACTTTACTTTGGCTTTACCTTTTGTGCAAAGTAGTTCCTAAAGTAAATAATTGGTGTGTTATGGCCATGATGGCTTGCAGGAGACGATTACAAGATTAAGGTTTGGAATTACAAGTTACATAGATGTCTGTTCACTCTTCTTGGGCATCTTGACTACATTCGTACTGTCCAATTTCATCATGAATACCCATGGATTGTTAGTGCCAGTGATGACCAGACAATTCGAATTTGGAACTGGCAATCACGGACTTGCATTTCTGTGTTGACGGGTCACAATCATTATGTTATGTGTGCATCATTCCACCCTAAAGAAGACCTCGTTGTGTCAGCATCCCTTGATCAAACTGTCCGTGTATGGGATATTGGATCCCTCAAAAGGAAGACTGTATCACCAGCTGATGACATTCTGCGGTTGAGTCAGATGAACACAGATCTTTTTGGTGGTGTGGATGCAGTTGTTAAGTATGTCCTGGAAGGCCATGATCGAGGAGTCAACTGGGCTGGTTTCCATCCTACTCTTCCTTTAATTGTTTCAGGAGCAGATGATCGCCAAGTAAAATTATGGCGCATGAATGGTTAGTGATCTAAATACCCTTCACCATCTGTGCTAGGGTTGTTTATCATTTATCATATCATGCCAAAGACTTAATTATCATTTTTCAGTTGAAGTTCTTCGTTTCCTTCTGCCCAGAATTTAATTGATCTTGAACCCTTTTCCTGTGTATTTATTACCTGTGATTGCGATAAAATTACAGAATCAGTTGACATCTTTTTTTCTGCTTTCAGATACAAAAGCTTGGGAAGTGGATACATTGAGAGGGCACATGAATAATGTCTCATGTGTTATGTTCCATGCCAAGCAGGATATAATTGTATCTAATTCAGAGGATAAAAGCATTCGTGTGTGGGATGTAACCAAACGGACAGGGCTTCAAACCTTCCGTAGGGAGCATGACCGTTTCTGGATACTTGCTTCTCACCCTGAGATGAATCTCCTGGCTGCAGGACATGATAGTGGCATGATTGTTTTTAAGTTAGAGAGAGAAAGACCTGCATTTGCTGTGAGTGGTGATTCTCTTTTCTATGCAAAAGATCGCTTCTTGCGACTCTTCGAGTTTTCAACTCAAAAAGACACACAAGTGATACCCATTCGACGTCCTGGTACCACCAGCTTGAATCAAAGCCCAAGATCTATTTCATACAGCCCTACGGAAAATGCTGTTCTTGTTTGCTCAGATGCTGAAGGGGGCTCATATGAGCTGTATGTAATACCTAAAGACAGCATTGGTAGGGGTGATATTGTTCAGGAGGCAAAGAGAGGTGCTGGGGGCTCTGCTATCTTTGTAGCTCGTAATAGGTTCGCTGTTCTTGAGAAAAGCAGCAACCAGGTCCTTGTCAGGAACCTAAAGAATGAGGTTGTTAAAAAGAGTGGTCTCCCCATTGCTACTGATGCAATATTTTATGCTGGGACTGGTAATTTACTTTGCAGGACAGAGGATAGAGTGGTCATATTTGATCTTCAGCAAAGGCTTGTTCTTGGGGAACTCCAAGCACTTCTTGTCAAATATGTTGTGTGGTCTAACGACATGGAAACTGTTGCTTTGCTCAGTAAACATGCGATCATCATTGCTAGCAAGAAGCTTGTGCATCAATGTACTCTTCATGAGACAATTCGTGTAAAGAGTGGGGCCTGGGATGATAATGGTGTTTTCATCTATACAACACTTAATCACATCAAGTACTGCCTCCCAAATGGTGATAGTGGTATTATTAGAACCCTTGATATCCCTATATACATTACCAAAGTGTCAGGAAATACAATATTCTGCTTGGATCGGGATGGGAAAAGTAGGGATATTGCCATTGATGCGACGGAGTATATCTTCAAACTTTCTCTTTTAAGGAAGAGATATGACCATGTGATGAACATGATTAGGAACTCACAGCTTTGCGGGCAGGCAATGATTGCTTATCTGCAGCAGAAGGGGTTCCCTGAGGTTGCTCTACATTTTGTGAAGGATGAGAGAACTCGATTTAATTTGGCTCTGGAGAGTGGGAACATTCAAATTGCTGTTGCATCAGCTAAGGAAATTGATGAGAAAGATCACTGGTACAGACTAGGGGTGGAAGCTCTTCGACAAGGCAACGCAGGCATTGTTGAATATGCTTATCAGAGGACAAAGAATTTTGAGAGATTATCTTTCCTTTATCTAATAACTGGTAATTTGGAAAAGCTGTCCAAGATGCTCAAAATTGCAGAAGTTAAGAATGATGTCATGGGACAGTTTCACAATGCCCTATATATGGGTGATGTGCAAGAACGTGTTAAGATTTTAGAAAATGCTGGTCATTTTCCACTGGCATATGCTACAGCTAGAGTACATGGGCTACAGGATGTCGCTGAGCGTCTAGCCACTGAGTTGGGAGACAACATTCCATCTTTTCCTGAGGGTAAAAGGCCCTCTCTTCTCATGCCACCAGCTCCCATTATGTGTGCTGGTGATTGGCCGCTTCTGAGAGTTATGAAAGGCATATTTGAAGGTGGGCTTGATAACTTGGGTAGAGGTGCTGCTGATGAAGATGAAGAAGCTGCAGAAGCTGATTGGGGTGAGGAACTTGATATGGTTGATGTGGATGATTTACAAAATGGGGATGTAACAGCAATTTTGGAAGATGGGGATGTTGCTGAAGAAAATGAAGGTGGATGGGACCTTGAGGACTTGGAGCTACCTCCTGAGGCGGAAACACCACGGGCTTCTGTCAGTGCTCGGTCAACAGTATTTGTGGCACCAACTCCAGGCATGCCTGTGAGCCAGATTTGGACCCAGAGATCTTCACTTGCTGCTGAACATGCTGCAGCTGGCAATTTCGATACTGCCATGCGCCTGCTCAGCAGGCAGCTTGGAATTAGAAATTTTACACCATTGAAATCCATGTTTCTTGATTTACATTCAGGTAGCCAAACCTATTTACGAGCCTTTGCATCTACTCCAGTGATATCACTAGCTGTTGAACGAGGATGGAATGAGTCTGCTAGTCCCAATGTGAGAGGCCCTCCAGCATTGGTATTCAATTTCTCTCAGCTGGATGAGAAGGTCAGGGCTGGTTACAAGGCCACTACTTCCGGGAAATTCAGTGAGGCACTTCGAATTTTTCTCAGCATACTTCATACAATTCCTTTGATTGTTGTAGAATCAAGAAGGGAAGTGGATGACGTGAAAGAGTTACTTATTATAGCCAAAGAGTATGTTTTGGGTTTGCAAATGGAGCTGAAGAGAAAGGAATTAGAAGACAACCCAGTACGCCAGATGGAGCTTGCTGCTTACTT
Source organism: Erythroxylum gracilipes (assembly GCA_026413385.1). Lineage (NCBI taxonomy): Eukaryota > Viridiplantae > Streptophyta > Magnoliopsida > Malpighiales > Erythroxylaceae > Erythroxylum > Erythroxylum gracilipes. The sequence continues at coordinate 35,875,032 of JANZLC010000201.1, read as the reverse complement.
TACCCACTGCAGTCTTCAAATTCCACACTTAAGGCTTGCCCTGTTAAATGCTATGAGGGTTAGCTACAAGTTCAAGAACCTCGCAACTGCAGCTAACTTTGCTAGGCGACTATTGGAGACTAACCCCACTGTTGAGAACCAATCAAAGACCGCTAGGCAAGTGCTGCAGGCTGCAGAAAGGAGTATGACCGATACTTCTGAGCTGAATTATGATTTCAGAAACCCATTTGTAGTATGTGGTGCAACTTATGTGCCAATTTATCGAGGACAAAAAGATGTCTCCTGCCCATATTGCACTTCTCGGTTTGTTCCAACTCAGGAAGGCCAACTATGTTCTGTATGTGATCTTGCAGTGGTTGGTGCAGATGCATCAGGCCTGCTCTGTTCTCCTACCCAGATACGATGACCAAAAAATGATTCCAGATCATCACCTTTTATCATTTTACATCTCATCTTTGTAGCAGCAAAAGCAGTTGTCTAATCGAGGTAAGAAGTGTTATAGAAAGAGTTTTAAGTTCCAAAAGATTTGTTTGTGCTGTCTTTCTCTTTTTACTCTCTTTTTTCTTTCCTTTCCTTTATTTACTTGGATATGAATTTTCGATGTAATAATCACTTGAGAATTTTGGCATGAGCTATTCTTGGTAGTTGTTCATATGCAAGAATAGCGAAGGACCCTTTTTATATTTAGACCATCACTAGGCAGGACACTTATCAAATGTATGCAGATACCCACTTGGCAAATACTTTTTGCTCGTATCTGCGGTGAATTTAATTCAGTCTGTTGGTAGGCAAAACATATCCACGTCTATGTGTCTTTATGCATATTTTCCTTCGAGTTGCTTGCTTGCAAGGATGTTACTCACATTAGATAAAAAGTATATGGAAACGTGCTGAGTCTACTAATATTAGTTGGTTCGAGTTTGTTATTTGGTTTTACTTAGAATATATAGTTTATGAGTTATTACGCGTATTCGAGAATATTAGTTGGTTTGAATCTGTCAATTTTTATGTAGAATGCATAGTTTATGAATTATTATATGCATTCCATAACTTATTCAATGAGCTTAAGGCCACTTAAAAGCTCACAAATGCATGAAAGGTGTACTCGTCTCTGCCTGAACTAAGCCCATCAGAGACGTCTCTGTACATTCACCTTCTCTCATTAAGCTCTTTCTCGGTAAATTTTTACACAATCTTAAAGCCATAAGTGTGTACTTAGGGATGATAATTAGTCTGGTTTCGATTCTGATATTAGTTAGTTTGAGTTTGTCATTTAATTTTAAATTTTAAACTTGATAGTTGATTTACTTAGAATATATTTAATTTATGAATTATTCAAACATTAGCTGGTTTAATTATGTCATTTGATTCTAAATCATAAACTTAGTAATTGATTTACTTAAAATAAATAATTTATGAATTATTCGTATATTCGCATATAATTTATGAATTACGTAAAATCAAAGCTTTGAAAAGCTAACAAATGCAATGGGCCACCAACCCAAGTTCATCATAAGCCAGCCCCATCAGTTTTTATGTGTTAGGCATGGGAAAAGTATCGTCTCGATTTGATCAGAAGTGAATGGTTACGATTTGAATTTCAAATCAGATTTGAGCCTCTCCCTTTAATTTCTCGAATTATCTGATCCGAAATATTAATTTTTTAAGTAAAACAATGTTTAAGGTTAAAATCATATTTAATTTGGGTTTTGACTGAATTATGGGTCTTTCAAAATTAATCAAATTCAAATTCGGACATGAAATCTTGGGCTCAATTAAGTTTCGATTAGGTCTATACTTAAATATAGATTTTTGGACAAAGCTTGGGTTTTAAGTAGACTTGAGTTTGGTCTGATTCGTTGTCAAGTCTACTGTAAAATTTTCCAATCTCAGATTTATAAATGTGTAGTTAGGCGCAATAATTTAGTTCGGTTTGTTGACTTCAGTTTGGTATGACTCTAACTTGATGTTTATCAGATCTGAAAATTACGGAAAACTAGTCGGACTCAATTAAACCAAAATTAACAGGCTAAACTATTGGGTTTGTGTATTGCAACCCTATAGATTAATTTTTTTTAAAAAAATTAAAATGGGCAAAGTTGGACTTGGCCCAATTGAACTTGAGCCCTCTACTTCTTTTTAGTAATAGGGAAACTTCAAGCCTATATTTAGAAAAGGAAATAATATTTTACTCATTAGAATAATTTTTTATTGTTTTAATTTATATAAAACACTTTATAAACATTATATATTTAAATATTTTTATTAAAATTTTATTCAATTATTTAAAGAAAAAAGAGTTACATATTATTTCTTTTTCAATCATAATATAAATAAAGAAGTTTCTTATTTTTTAATATCATATATTTTTTAATAATTAAGAACTGGTAACTTTAAAAATCAAGTAAATGTCTACATTTTTTGTAACTTTAAAAAATAATGTTATTTTATTAAAAAGTTTGATTTTAAAACGAAACTTCATATTAAGTCAAACTAGGCAATTTAAGCTCGAACCTAATCTGAAATTTGAAATAAAAAAAGTTTGAGTCTACTAATTTCACATCAAATCTTCTGTTTCAGTTATTCTGTTCTGACTCTGTTTTATTAAATCTCATCTATTTAATAGAACATGATGAGAATATCATAACCGAAACAAAAGATCTGATCCCACTAATTCTATCCACAAAATTAGGATAACTTACCCTAACAAAATATTAAAAAATGATAAATTAATTTATGATAAAATTTTGAATAATATTTAAATAGAAAATTTCTATTTTTAGGAATAAAGAATAAAAAATGGATTAGATGCTCCAAGTCACTTTACGTGGCCAGCAAGTACTCTTTAAGGATTATATATTTAAAAAAAGAAAACTACGCATTAAATACACGTGGTAAATGTTAATTGGTTCTACTTGTGAAGTACATAACGATAGAACCTCAAAACAACATTAAGATCACCAACCCAACGCTCCAGTAACCGATCAATCAAAGCCTGTAATCACACGAAACACAAGGAGATTATGGCAATCAACACCGATTCTCAACAACCATTGTCGTCCCCCACATCCATGGAACCTGCTTTGCACGATCGGTTTGATGAACAAGAAGAGTTTGATGTGAATTACTGGGAGTTCGTTAACCAATCTGATGCTGACTCAGATAACGAGTCTCTGGTCAGCGTGGAAGATGGGTTTGTCGCTTTGTACCGTGTAAGAACCAGAACGACAACCCCGTCGGTGAAATCCCCAGAAATGAACGAGGAAACTGGGTCTCCGAGGACGACCCATTCCGGTGATGTTGGTGATGGTGATCGTCATCATGAGCAGGACGACGTGGGATCCATTGTGGTGTTTGGTTTGGATGATGGATTTGAGGAACAGGAAGATGAGGAGGAAGAGGAAGATGGGTATGGGTATGGGTTGGATGATGAGCTCGTGCCGTTGAGTGTGAGAGGGAAGTTCGGGAAACAGAGGATGAGGAAATTGGGGAAGAGGGTTTTCGCTAAGATGAGCAATTCCAAACGGAACCCACATCTGTTTGTGAAACCTGGGTGTGTTCGTGGCAAATATGGTCTGGGAATGAAAGCTTGAAGATGTTAAAGAAAGGTAAAAGCTTTAGGAAGGGGCTTGATTGGGGGTCAAAACTTGGGTTGGATATTAAAAATGGGGTTGTTGTTAGGTGTAGTTAGTGTGATTGGATCATGTTTCTTTTAATTTCCTCAGTTTAGGTTGTCTGGACTGAGATGACTCATTGTTGATTTTAGCTGTTTCACCATCTTAATGCTTATTAATACTCATCAATGATCTTGATGTCTCTCATGCCTTTCTCTTCTTTGGTTGATGGGTTTTGGGAGGTACATTCCTACGTTCTTGCGCAGAAATAAAAGTTCTAATCGACCATTTTGATTGGTGAATAGTATTTTTCCTTGAAGTTTGTCAGGAAATTGCTTCAAGAGATTTAAACAGGGACTGACATGTATTGAATCATCAATTGTTGTAGTTGAATCACAAATGCTGTGATGTGTTCATTTTACTTGGTCTTATTCACATTTCACTTTCGGAAAATGGGTGTCTCTGAGTTGGCTGTTGGGTGAAAAGTGTTGTCAGGATTTCCTACTCCATCGAGTTACAGTCCATGTTTGTCTAGTTTGAGTCAGAAAGAAAATGGTGGAGAATTAGGTTTCGATCTTGTAACATTCATAATCTTCATGAAGTTTTGATCAATAACAACTATTACAATTTGGAATTATGGGAAATGGTTTAATGTTTGCTTGTTATAAGTGGTAAACAGATGCTTGGTCATAATTCAAGATGAGATGAAGTTTAGAACCTGGAAAATGCTTCACATTCGTTGTTTATGGTCCCCCAGGAGTTACTAGTTCACAATGTTCTTTGGAGCGATAAGTGATTAGTTTATTTTTATCTTTAAGCTTTCATTGATCTAATTGGTGACATCTCGGCAGGATTCGGTTCATTGTTATTGATCTATTCTGAAGGTTCTTTATCCATATTCATTTAGCATCATTCAGCGCTTCTGCATACTTTAATGTTTTAATATTTGCTTGCTACAAGTGCTAGGGAGATACTTGATCGTAATTAAAGATTAGATGAAGTTTAGACCCAGTAAATGTTTCACATTTCTTCCCTTCAGCCTTGAGGACAAGGCTGTTCTTCAAGGAGGCGGCAATGTTAGGATCATTAGATGATAGGAAGAATAAGCAGAGGGCAGAGGAGTCTTAGGGAGAGAGAGAGAGAGTTATTCTAGAAGATGAACAGTGGGCCAGCTGATGTGGCTAGTTAGTTACGCTCAACAGAATGTACGTAGTGAGGGGGGGTATAAAGGGGTAGGCAGAGAAGGGAGTAGGAGGCTAAAAATTGAAGAGAGAAGATTGACAGAAGGATTAGCACCTTCTGAGGAGCTTATTCAGCTCTGGTTAGGAGCATATTCTGCTCTGGTTATACTGTAGTGCCAAGCACATTACAGATATATATATATATAGAAATAATATAGCAACTCTAGTGTTCAGAAACTAGAGTCCTAACATTGGTCCGACCTGCCGGATACCAACAGAGGGAGAGACGACCATTTTTTTTTTTTTTAGAGGACTAGCGAAGTGGTGTAACATACCTTGATGCCACCAAAGATGTCGGACAGAGTTGAGCTATTGGAATCTCACATGGCTAGTTTGGAAGCTGGGGTAGAAGATCTGCAAGCATCCATGCGAATGGCCATGATGGAGATGCAGCGAAACTTGCTGCTGGAGATGAGTAAGATGATCGGCAAACGACCGGAGGAGGGACAGGGTAGTGGCGATGCCTCAGGAAGGGGTCCGAATACGACAGGAGACAGGGACCCTCAGCGTACTCACCAGAATGTTCAGTCGGAGCATTTTTTGGGTAACATGGAAGAGTACAGAATGTCGGTGAGGAAGGTAGACTTACCCATGTTCGACGGGACTGATCCAGTCGGATGGATTACCCGGGCAGAAATATATTTCGAAGTTCATGGCACGTCGGAAGAGGTGAAGGTTAAGTTGGCTTTGTTAAGCATGGAAGGAGCTACCATTCACTGGTTCAATCTCCTCCGAGAGACGGAAGTGGAGCTCACATGGAGGAAGTTGAAACAAGCCTTAATCGACAGATATGGAGGAAGGAGATCTGAGAACCCATTTGAGGAACTCTCCGATTTGCAGCAAACTGGTACGGTAGAGGAATACATCGAGGCTTTCGAGTTCGTGTCTTCTCAGGTAGGGCGCTTACCCGAAGTG
>JANZLC010000201.1:35835743-35869162 GCA_026413385.1 Erythroxylum gracilipes | reverse complement strand
TTTTTTTCTCTCCATTTCGTAGCCTCCTCCTCCCTCTCTCCTTCTTGATTTTGGTTGCTTCTCTTTTCCATCTCTTTCTCCATGGCTTGCTCTTCTTTGGTCTTAAACATACAAAACAAAAGTTCAACCTAAGCCATGAAGTGATGATAATCGTGTATTATGGAGGGAGGAAGTGATTTTGTGGTCTTTGTGAAGATTTGAAGTTTTGGAAGCTTAAAAGGGTAAGAAACATGATTTCTCTCATGGATTTGTAATTAAATCCATTCTTTGTGATGTTATTTAAATTTACTTTCATAAGAGTTGTAATTGATGTATGTGGGTATGTATTTTGTTATGAAATTGATGGTTGATTGATGAATTGATGAGGGAAAACCTAAGTAGAGATATTAAGATGACTTCAAGATTAGGGTAAACATGATGAATGATTGAGTGAGTGTTGCTGGAATTTTGAGGACTAATATTCAAGAATAAGTTATGAGTTGGTTATGTTGTAAATAAGGAGTGAATTGAGTGTTGAATTAGTATAGAAATGGTATGGAAGTGATAGATTCAAGGTGGGTTAAAAATCTGGAAAATGTGACTTGTCCATGTTTCCATGTTTTTGCCATAACTAATTGTGTGGTTAAGAAAATGAGGTGAGGTTTGTTCCAAATGAAACTTTAGTTGATTGACTACAATTTCTTGTGAAATAGGTGTTGCCTAATAGTATCCCTAAGAGGTTGAATTTTGGCTTGAAAAGTTAGTGGTATGTACTGTATAAACAGTATTCGAAAGTAATCATCTGAAACTTTGATGATTTTTCTGGATTTATGTAGAAGGAATGAGTGAAACTGGTCTTCATGAACGTTTAAGCCTCTCAAGTTAGCTTTCCATTGCCACTGATTTTGCAATTTTTCGATTTGTATATTGGGAGATATGGACTGTTGACTATTGACTGATTTTGTGTCATTTGGTTAAACCTAGCCTAAGTGTAGCTTTTGTGCACATTCTGATTGGAAGCAATTTTACCAATTTCTGTGAATTGAATTGGTTTTAAGGATCTACTGAACAGTTGTAGAAGACACATTGATCTTGAAAATGGTATATGGCATGTAAGTTTTGGAGATCAGATGTGGGAATTATGAATTTACAAAATCTGAACTTACATTAGGATGTTAATTGCTGATCATGGCAGAAACTTGCGTAACAGATTTGAAATTGTTAATGATGGAATTGGAGTCTGGTTCTTCATGAAAATTGAAGTTTGAGATCTTAGCTTTTCAGGGAATAAAGTAGTGATTTTTTTGACTTGTGTACAGGGAGTTATGCTTGATAGAAATTTACTGCTCAGATTGAATGTTTTCAGGGACAGCATCATTGATTGAATTATTTGACCTAGTTAGCAAGTGAATTGGATTTTGGGTTGTTCATGAAAGTTGTAGATCACATTGTGATCTTTCTGAGCATATTTATTTTGTCATTTTTGATTGAAGAATTGGAAAGTTATTGATTTTGTAACATTCTGCACTGGTTTGAGTGGCTTTGAGTAGGCAGTCGCTTGGATTAGATTTTTGACACCCTTAGGGGTGAAAATGGCTTTTGTGTCCTTCATGAACATTGTAGAGCTCAGTTTTCTCTATGAAATAGACCCTAAGTTTGTCCAATTTGGAGTTCAGAGTAACGAGTTATGACCTAGGCAAGTTTGGATGTCGGAAAAAGGAAAGTATCCAAGGCACTGTAGACGTCCTAGTCGACTACAACATGTCCTAGTCGACTAGGACATGTATTTTTGCTGAACTGACCTCCCTCTACTCTTTTGCTTATAACTTTTTCATTCGACGTCCGATTGACCTGATCCTTGAGGCATCGGATTCGTAGAATATTTAATTTCATTTTTCGAGAGATTGGGAATTACTAGACGGATTTTATGATGGAAAAAAATGGGATTAGGGCCGGGAATAGCATGAACATGTGCATTAGTAAATAGTTTTAATTGGATTTGTAGTGATCTTTCCCTTCTCTGATTCTTATAGAGGCCCAATTGGAGCGTCGTTCGACTGACATCGCAGAGACTTCCTAGCATTAGCTCGGAAGTAAGAGGGTTATACTGTAGTGCCAAGCACATTACAGATATATATATATAGAAATAATATAGCAACTCTAGTGTTCAGAAACTAGAGTCCTAACAATGGTCCCCTGGAATTACTAGTTCACAATGTTCTTTGGAGCAACAAGTGATTAGTTTGTTTTATCTTTAAGCTTTCATTGATCTATTGCTTACATCTTGGCAGGATTCGGTCATTGTTATTGATCTATTCCAAAAGTTCTTTATCCGTATTCGTTTAACATCATTCAGTGCTGCATACTTTAATGGTTTAATATTTGCTTGCTATAAGTGGAAAGGAGATCCTTGGTTATAATTCAAGATGAGATGAAGTTTAGAACCAGTACCCAGGAGTTACTAGTTCACAATGTTCTTTGGAGCAATAAGTGATTAGTTTGTTTTTATCTTTAAGCTTTCATTGATCTATTGCTGACATCTTGGCAGGATTTGGTTCATTGTTATTGATCTATTCCGAAAGTTCATTATCCGTGTTCGTTCAACATCATTTGGTGCTTCTGCTTACTTTTGTGCTGATTTTTCATTCTTCAGAGAGGTCCGACTGATAATAACTATTTCATCTTGTTTACTACCAGTAGTATTGGTCGAGTTACAGAAGTTGTGGGAAAAGATTCAGAAGTTCTGTGTGATAAAAGCAACGTAGAAGACAATTTAAGTTCTGATCCCTTTCCATTATTAAATAAACTAAGATTTTACCATGAATGAGTGATCTTGAAATTTGGAATGAAGAGAAAGTTCATTAGCTACGAGTTACTGAAACATTCTGCCCCTGTTATGAGTGAACTGAGTAAAAGGATTCATGAAAGTCAGACAAAGAGAGTATACATATGCTTTGGTGATTCCTTTTAATCTGTTCTCCAGTCTTCATTCCTTGTTATGTGAAAGGGCCATTAGTGTTATTGTTGGCAATGGCCCTGGCCTCTTAAATCTGGAGTTTGAGCCCACAAATTTTTTAAAGCTCGAGTCTGAATCGAGTTTGGTCAAATCTAATTTGATACGGATCAAATTAAACTAATTTAGTATGATTAATCGGATTCAAAAAATTATGAAGCATAGACTCGAATTCAAATATAGTTGAACTTGAATATTTGAATTCGAGTTTGAGTAAACTAACTTGTTAATTATAAGGGCAGGCTTAACTTAATTTACCACTTTAATTGTAGGGTTTCACTGCTTCCAATGTTAAGGTCTAAAGTTGACAAATTTTGATTTCTTACTAAGTTGGTTTTTATTTAAGCTCAATAATTCTAGCTCGATTATATATTTGAGTTGATCGGATTCTGGTTCAAATTTGAGATTGATAGATTAGTTCAAAGTTCAGCTTAAATTCTTTCCTTAAAATGAAGGTGTTTTAGTTAATTTATAGTTTTACTTATGTTATTTTAGTTTACAAATTTTAAAATTAAAATAATATTATTTTAAAAATTAAATTAGAATGATATCATTTACTCTAAATGCCCAGTTTAAAGTACCAGATCGGGTCAAGTACAGGCTTGACATGACTTGACTTACTGTACCTAAGTCCTGGTCCTATCTGCACTATTTAAACTCACCAAATTTAGAACAGATTGTGTCCAACTTGTTGCCTATTTAGTCCATAGCCCAACAAAACATTGTGAACAGACAAGGACCCTCAGCGCCTCTGACTACTGACTGTTTTCACTTTGTTGCCATGAAATTCCATTCCTATGCTAATCTTCAAAAGAACAACTCTCTATTATTTACAGTTCAAAAGGATAAATAATATAATATATTATTATAAAATTAGTTAAATATTGAATAAAATTAAATAACTTAAAAATAATTAAAGAGATTATCTTTATTTGTTAAAAATAAAATTTAATTAAAAAATAAAACTGTTAGATAAAAATTAATTAGTCAATTTTAATTTATAAAAATTAATTAATTAATTAATAAGTTTTTAAAAACAAAAATTATTAAAATAAATTGAATTAAAATAATCAATTTAAGATTTTTATTAAATCAATGAAATAGTAAGAAACACGTACCAAAATTTTCACTCGCTGCCTAAACTGCTTAGAACCCAATAACGTAAGCAAAGTTGTCGCTAAAAAGGACTTAAAAAAAGATAAGAAAACGACAAAGCAAGACGTCGCCTCACTTCACATCCTGCCCTTTTGAGTTTTGGCTACTAGGCATGTGAATAAAGTTGCAACTTTAAGGATTAACATTAATTGATTAGATAGTTTTGTTTGAGCCTACATAAACAAAAATTATTTTGAGTGTGTATTAAATAAATTTATATATATCTAATATTTATATATTATATATTTTAAATAAATTATTTAAAAATTTAAAAATAAATTAAATTTTAATAATATTTATAAATTTTAATATTCTTTAAAATTAAAACGAGTTAATCAATTTTCTTATTTTAATTTAAATAATACTTATAAAATTTGATTTAATTTAAAATTAAAATAAGTTAATCAGCCATTTTCTTTAAAATTAAAAAGAGTTATAATCTTACTTCTTTGTTTTTTTTTACCTAGCAATTTTTAATAAAAATAAATAATAATATCACCTAATGAAAGTCCTGCTGAGAAGAAGAATCAGTATAATTGGTAACCTTATTTCAAGTTATCTTTAATCAAAGAGACACTTTTCTGGTAACCTCAACTCAAGTGATCTTTACCCAAAAGAAGAGCCCTCTATTTATCGAAACTCCTCAGTTACTATTTCTTTACAAAGTTTCTTAAAGATGACATAAGAGAGGAATAATTTTTTTAAAAAGTCCATTTGGTAATGAAAAGTTACATAAAGAACATTAGAATGCTAATCACTCCCACTTGATATGTTTCATATGATGTGATATTACCCAAAGCACTTGATTAGTAGTTCCCAACGTTATTGAAATCCCATCACTTGACATATACATAGTACAAAAAGTACCTGGAAACCAGGTGGTGACAGCCCAAAACCATCACTCTAAACAGCTCGAAGGGTCACTTAAACAGTGGGTTTGGGACTTGGGAGCTATGGAAGAGGGCTATAAATCCATGGAGCTAAGGGAGCTATGGGAGAGGGATAAGCAAGTGGAAGGTGTCAGTTCTGACTCACAGTTCCCTAACCAGAGGTTTGTAGTGGAAATGGTCGCGTAACCTTTTTACTGTGTAACCTTCACTGTTTCAGATTATGAAAATCTCTGAAACACTAAAAATCCATGGAGAAAGTGTCATGTGAGATCTGTCAATGGCATTATTATTGTTATCCACTCCAAAGAGAAAGTGCCCAAGTGAAGTTATGGTGGGGGAGATGAGGTTTGTATCGGAAAATAGAAAAAATACTCACCACAATCTTTTTATTTTTGTACCTAAAGCCGTCACACCAATGTTACAGGTAAGGTTGAACAAAGACAAGTTTTTTTTTTGTCTTTGTTTGTTTGAAGTTATTAGTTATTATTCATCAAATCTATGTTCTTTTTTTTTTTTTACTGTAATGCTGGTTTAAGATCTTCATACACCTGTATGCCTGAGCTTGAAATGATGATGCTTTAATGGCGGCTCTCCGACCTTCAGTGATTTATCTGTCAAAAGGAGAACAACTCATACTAGTTTAAACAGTAACTGCAAAAGCTGAAATTTCCCAACAAGACACACATGAATCATGGTTTTAACAAAAAAAATATGAATAAAAAATTCAATAACCTATATGCTCCTCCTACCATCATTACCAAGAAAGAACCAAAGAAACCAACTTACAGAAGAACCCCTTCTCGGAATCTAGTGATTTAGTGTGGCAGATGAACTTTTAGGATGAATTAAAACGGTAGATTTTTAAGTGCACTTAAAAGAAGAAAAAAAAGAAGTATATTTTTTATTTAATTAGGAATAAATATAATACTAGAAGTTAAATGACAAGTAGTTCTCTTTTTCTATCTTTTTTAGAAACAAAACTTTGTTTAAACTAAAAACAAGAAAGGAATAGAAGAAGAAGAAGCAGAAGGACATTTCAGAACTGAATCTGCAAGGAGCTGTGATTGGCTTCAGGAATGACAAAAACTACTATTTCAGATAATGATGGTTAGAGAAGAAGGAAGTTATGGTGGATCAAGATGTGAAGACTGTGGAAACCAAGCTAAGAAAGATTGTTTCTACATGAGATGTAGAACTTGTTGTAAGAGTAAAGGGTTTCAGTGTCCAACACATGTTAAGAGCACCTGGGTTCCTACTTACAGGAGACGTCAGAGACAGCTTAACAATCTTCCCACTGTTCATGACCAAGAACAGTCTCAAGGACATAAGCCTAAAAGGGTTAGAGCAAATCCTTCACCAGGTACCGTCTTACTCGTCATGCCTGTAGATCTACACATTACACCCTATTCAGATGCTAGAGAGCTAAACAAATATATATATGTATGTATATGTATGTATGTATATTTGCTTGCATATGAACATGACATACACAGTAACCCTAGCAGCTATTGTTCACTGTGAAGGTGTAATTCTTCTGACAGTTTCAAGATGTGGACTTTGCTTCTTTTTAGTGAACAGATTAAGTTCTGTTCAAGAATTTCCAAAGATGAAGCCTTTTTTTTTTGGACCTTTTTAGGTTTACAGGTGGGAAATTTTCCAGCTGAAGTAAACTCCATAGCGACCTTTCGATGTTTTCGTGTGAGTTCTGTTCATGATGCAGAAACTGATCAATTTGCATACCAGACAAGTGTGAACATCGGAGGAAGGATGTTCAAGGGTATTCTTTATGATCAAGGCCCTGGAACTTCTGGTTATGGCATTGGAGAGACCTCATCTGCTCAGCTTCAAGAACCTGATAATCTCACAAATGTTGCTGCCCTAACTACTACACCGTTGGGTGCAACCTCAGGAGTTTCAGATCACCAATCTCATGTTCATTCTCAATATCCTTTTCCTCTCAATGCTTTTGTGTCTGGTACGCAACTTTTCCTGCATCCAAAATCTTAGTCCTGATGAAGATCTTATGTACTTAATTGGAAAATGGAGGAGAAACTCCAAAGAAAAACTTGTAGTGCTAGACCAGCTCTTTTGTTAAATGATCTTGTCTTTGACAATAACAATATATGTAGATGTCTGAATCTGGAACAATATCAATAGGTCTGTAATAAGTTTCTTCTTCTTGTTTTTGTTTATCATGAGCTGTATATGAAACTTTCAGGAAGATGAAACCTGGACTTTTTCCAATGTTCATATGCTAGTTCACCGTTGGTATGGTTAGTCTCACACCCTAAATATTCAGGAAAACATAGACAAACACACAAGATATGATGAAGATGAAACCAACATAAATGTTTGCAATTTGTAGAAAGATGGCAAGTTGATTTTTCCTCTGATTCAAACTACCCTTTATTTCATATTTCACAACTCAAAAGATCACAACTCTCAAAAGATCACAACTCTTTTTTCATAAATGTTTGTCTTTCTTGATGATTACTACTTTAAATGTTCTTGGAATGTGCATTGCTTCTTGAGTACTTGCCTGGTTCATAATCACGTACATATTCTAGCATGAAACATTCCTTAGTCCTGTATGCTTTAATTAATGTAATCAAGCCTATACATATGCACAAATAAAGCCTAGGGGAATCCAACAATACTCTAGAAGATAGTATATTTTAAAAGATATTGATACAAAAAGGTGCCTTTGTAGTCAGTAGGAGCAAGACATGTAAGATAGGAGGACCCAATGTTTAATTTTTTAAATTTTAGGGAGCCCAACTCTCAAATAATTTCATTTATATATATATATATATATAATATTTATTTTTTAAAAAATTTTGGAGGGCTCAGTGACCCCCTCCCTCCCATAATAAAAAACATTATTCTTATAAAATAAATTTTTATTGAATAATGATGAGTAATAAAAATATTAAATAATAATCATATATAGTTATTTTCAAGATTATATTTGAAAAACCCTTCTGATAAACCCTAATTTTTCACTCTTAAAGACATGATCACACTAACTATAGGAAAAGATTGATTACCCTTATTACACAGCCAGTGAATATAGCCTTCCTACTTGGAAAGTGAACAACATGCTGATACAAAGAGTCCTATTGTGCACTATGTCTACAGTATAACCTAACTCACCAAGAAAATTTGAAATTATAAGATTAAAAAAGCAAAAGAAGCATTCACAAAGCTTATGTGATATGTTTCTAAGACTTTTCAAAAGGAATTGCTATCTGAAAGAAATAGATTTTATGGATTCCAAGAAAGGACTTCTTTTCTAAGAAGCCCTTGTATTAAGCCTGAGAAAAGTAGCTTAAATTCATAGACTCAAAGCTTGGTGGAGTATTTATGAAAACTAACAACGGTGGCTTCACAATCTTGGCACAGCATCTCCTTCCCTAATTAAGAAACCGAAGAATCAGCTCCCAGTGAGAATGTTCTTCTTTTCTCATTTTTCTCTTTGATTCATTAAATTTACTCATTGTCACTAGAAAAATGCTTTTGTAAATCAGCAAATCTACACAAATCTTGTTGAGCAGAACCTGCATGCATACTTATATGCCTGCATTAATGCATATATAAGTAATATAAATAATAAAATATATTAATCATGATCCTTTGTATCTTTACATATTATAAGATAAAATAGGTTGGGTTTGAACATAGATGTACAAAACTGCTAATAGATCATGTTAGAGCTATTGAAGTTTCTCATTTTCTTCAATTGTCATATTTATCTCTTTCAAGTGTAAGTTCATGAGAACTCTTAAGTAATGGATTATGCTTAATCAAAAGAGTTATCAAATAAATAATTAAACTTAGATTAGCATTTGTTTATTCTTACCTGTTGAGAATATAAATAAAAGGGTTAACTAAGTTTATTGGTGTTATTCTTAGTAATTTCTTAAAGAATTGAATCATTGAGAAAGTAATTTCTGTCATTTAACACACGGTAAAAAGTTTGATATTTGGTTTACAATGTTAAGTGAAAGTTGATAAATTTATTAACCAAAATAAATATAATTAAATTTTTAATTTTAATGTAAAAATGATAATTTTACACGATCTAAAATTTATATTTAAAAGTTTACCTACGATAACTTTTATTTTTGACTTACTGTTCGGACTACTAATTCTGTTTTATTATTTTTAAAGTCTGGTTTGTGAGAAATATAAATAGGAAGCAAATAGATTTTACATTGCCAATTAGCATCAAATTATAACTGAGTTTTTATAGTTTGATATTAGATCACTGCATATGAAAATTCTTCTTGATGCAATATATCTCTTTATGTTTGAGCTATACTTGTGCAAAAGATTCACTTAAGGGAACTCAATAGGATTTTATATAACATATATTATAGATGATGAAAGTTTCAGATTTAATAATATGATTTTTATTTTGTTAATTTGAATGTAGATCTTGCATGTTCAGATCGAATAATTTGAAATTTGTTTTTTAATTAATTACACAAGAAAGGAGACTAGTGTTGCACTTAAAATTCAATTAAGTTTATGAATTAACTTTTAAAGATTGTTGTGGAAATTTAAATGATATTATGATCCTCTCCAAATTTCTGCAAAGCCGAAGCCTTGTGTACTGATTACTGAGTACGTTAACTTTGACTCCTGTCATACATAACTTTGATGTCACTACTAAGAGAATTGTTACATGAGCGCACATTAATTTTAATAGTCAAAATTATTTAAAAAATAAAAATATTAATTAAGAACTTATTTAAATTTTTATCAAAATCTTACAGGCAGATCCATATCTTTAATACATTTTCTAAGTTTTTGACTCTTTCATTGATTAAATACAACATCATTCAAAGGTGTAAGAGGATTATTATCATTAATGGAGTCTAAATATAAACTTACATAAGCAAAATTAGTTTTTTTTTTCTTAATCTTTTGTGACAAAAGTGGACATATAGAAGAAGGCTCTCATGATAAATGAAAGAGTATTTCCTACACATTTATAATTTTTTTTTAATATTCAGTTTATATCAAAGTCTAGAAACTAGTTTCACATAATTTGGACCTCATCAAATGGATAGCTCACTAATCATTTACACTCACGTATTATCACTGATGGCTACACATTTAGCATTATTTTTACTTTATTATATATTCATTTCATCCTCTTCAAATTTCACCACTCTTCCTTACTTTCACCCAATAAAACACATCATCTACCCTATAAATTATAATGGTTTTTTCAATTTAACACTAATTATTACCTTAATATTTTGTTAAAGGCTTTGATTAATTTGAATTTATAACCATGTCAAAGTTAAATTAAGAGTTAATTACATCTTACCACTTTGCAATTTAATTTTTCTATAAGTTGTCTCAGATAATTTCAAAATTTATACTAACAACCTTGTAATATAACTTATCATCGTAAATTACTCCATCGTTAACCAAATATTAAAAATCCTATGATTAAAACGATGTTATTTTACATAGACTTCTTCTCTGCGTTAGATAACTAGACAAAACACACAACCTATTGAAACCCTACTAATGATATCATCATTACTTTTCCATTTATTTCCCTTCACAATAGCACAACATTGTGCAAATTCTTTTTTAGCAAATGAAGCTCTAAATTACTTATATGTTAACAATCCAATCCTTTAATTTTTGCCCATCAAATTGATCTTCATTGTTGCTCTACTCCTACAATAGTACCTTGCATCCAAGTATTTAGGGAATACATTAAATTATGAAGCATGAAGAAAGTTAAGCATGACTGATTAAAGGATAACATTACTTCTCCAATTTCATTAAAGGTAAAAGAGTGAAAATTTCCTTTTTCGAATGAGTATATTTTGTTAAGTACTACTTTATTATTGTAATTTTTATTCTAAAAATTGACAAAAAGAAGATTGGTTTAATAAGACAATCATCTATGCATATAAGTTTCAAAGGGTTAATAAGTTGGTATTTCGTTTGGGTGAAGACATTAGTCTCCAATTTGAAGACGCATGGCATCATAAGGATCTAGCTCAAATATCGAATCTTACATACTTGTTTTTAAACATTTTATATATGGATAATAATGCATTCCAATTGAAGGTCAAATTTTATTTTATTTTAATGTAAATATATCCCTTAAGGGATTTGTCCTATTTATATATTCAAATCAATAAGTATTAAATTCTTCTTCGAGTAGGTCTTGAAAAAAGAAGACCCATCAACATGAGACGAAGAGAAAGCTCTACTCATCTTATTTAGTTATTCAGTTAAACCAATAATTAAATATCATTGCAAGGAGTAAGAACCACCATTTCATTCAATGTACATGTTCTTTATTTTTCAAATGAAGTCTTATCTTTTATTTGTATCTTATATTGACTCTTAAATTATCTAATAGACATTTTGAGAGATATACTTAGTGTTATGTTATAAGTAGCTTAGCTTGGACCTGAGCAACTTAGATTCAAACTCAATTAAAAAAAACTTTATTTTACACTTTTAATTTTAAAAAAATTGACGAGATTGACTCATTGTCATCTCTATGTATGAAAAATTGCTACTCTAAAGAGATATACTTGAATGCAATTAAAAAAAACCATTTCTAATTAATAGTTTTAGCTCCGACTAAGTGAACAACATATTTACAAAGTCGTACTCTTAAGGGAGATGACAAAAAATTGACCATAATTTCATAAAGTTGCAAAGTTTCTTCATCTCAACATAGGTAAGATAAGTGATGAAGCTAATTATAGATTTTTTAGATCACTAAACCTTTATTCAATATTATCCACTTCCTTTTGTTATATATATATTCAATATAATATGATCCTTTATTATTCAATGTGAAGTTAACATTTATTTTTTTTATGCATTTAGGGCAATGAATTAGCTTTTGTATTAACTTATTTTATTCTATGTGGATATCATTTAGATTGGTTGTCCATATTAATATTATGCTTATGAACGATATGTTTAAATCTTTGGCTTATGTTTAGTATATGGCTTATGTTTATTAATTTGTGTCTTTTCACATTTATTTTTGTTCACATGTATTTGATTCCACATTTTACACAATGACATGTTTATCTATTATTAGATCACATCTATTTTGCACCAATAAATTCAAAATAATAATAAACAAACTTAGTCAAATGAAAGGGAAATGTGAAATATAATACAATAGGTGACAATGCAAATATAACATTTTCTAAGTCGACTTGCAAAACTTATAAAACATTAATAAAGATATCATAATCCCAAAAGCAAGCCAAGAAACAAGCAACAAAATCAAATTCATCTCATTTTCTTTCATAAGCTTAATGTTCTTGTCTCTCAATTTATTAATTATTCCAATACTCTTTTTTTGTGAATTTGATATTATACAAAACAAAGAACTTGCATTTTCTATTACCTTGTTCCATTAATTTAAGAATCGACTATATACAAAATAAATCTATAATTAAATTACTTCCTATCTCCAACAATAAAAAAGCTTCTTATTAAAATCCTTCCTTATTTAAGAGATCTTGAATGAAGTTTCTAATATAAATGAACAAAAGAACTATACTTGTTTAAGAACATTAAAGAAAGTAATTGTATTGTATTTTATTTAGTTAGCCATGTGAGCTTATAGACGCTAGTCCATATTTCTTTATAATTATACTAAAATTAAAATTTATATCAAAAATTGTAACTCACAACTTATTATGTAACACATAATAGAATAATTATTCACACAAAAAACTGATTAATTTGTTTAACTGACATGGGATTTTGATTTTTTGTTGGTTTAGAGCTATTAATAATAGTTATACATTAAAAGAGTACTAAACTCTCATTAAGGATATCTCACATTTTAGACAAAGAGAAAAGAAATTTAGATAAATCTCAACATCTATTATGTCAATGAATAAAAAGGTTCTTGATTTTTAATTTTTGGTTTGATTTATTTTAATAATCTTTATTGTTAAAAATCGATTAGCTTATTAATTAATCGGTTAGTTTCGTAAACTAATCGGTTTTCATAAAATAAAATAAATTAATTAATTTCCATTTAACAATATCTTTTTTCAAATAAACTATAATTTTTTTAATAGATAATGACAAACTCCTTCAATCATATTTTAACATTTTCAATCTTATTCAGTCTTTAACTGGTTTTATGATGGTATAATACCGATTAAACATTTTAAACCTTAAATCTCTTATATTAACTATTTAACTTTCATTCAAAATTTTAAAATATTGATAAAATATCAAAAAACAAATGCAG
This sequence comes from Erythroxylum gracilipes, assembly GCA_026413385.1. NCBI lineage: Eukaryota > Viridiplantae > Streptophyta > Magnoliopsida > Malpighiales > Erythroxylaceae > Erythroxylum > Erythroxylum gracilipes. The sequence goes on along the minus strand of JANZLC010000201.1, from coordinate 35,855,853 downwards.
CAAATGAAAGATAATTAATTAAGATTTGGAACTTACCACAAAATTATAATAATTCATCTTCCATAATCACTTTTGGGTCTTCTGTCAACAAATTTGGATATTAATAGATTAAGGCTTTATTTAAAGATTTGTAAAATTGAAACTTTTGTTTGAATTCTTTCTCAATCATGAAAGTATAGATATATGCCCTACAGTTAATTGATTGGTTGTAATTTAGTGATAATTATTGAAGGGAACCTTTTATCTTATACATACTTAGATATATATGATAAAGTCTATGAGATAAATGTATATTATAAATAAAATTATGATTAGATTATAATTATGAGATTCATATAACATTTATCTATTATCCCCAAATTATTCATGGTCATTACTCTCTTGAAACTGAGCATTAATAGAACGTAAAAAGATTATCTCATATTATCTTTTTTCCTTATAAAGGAAGTAGTCAATTTTACAGGCTAAAGTATGGAGATACTTAAATAAACGTATGGGTGCTTATTAGAAAACAAGTTCATCGAACTAACTTCATATGAGAAATCCATTTGAAATATTACTTATATATCTATGAAAATTCTCGTTGTAATGATCATATAAGTGATCCTTTGACTTGAGATATCTAAAGTTGTTTTGTATAGGAATTATCATATTTTGATACTCCTTATGATATGTTATAGTCAATAATAGCTCAGTCGGTAGTTATTGGATGTAACATAAACTATATGTAGGTAGTTAAATGATCAATATAAGATTCATCACCCTAAAGTAATTATGGAGAATATTTTATTGTACTTGATTAGTATTGATTCGGAAAATCATTGGCTAAGGTGAAATAACACTTTGTAAAATAGTTAACAAATGTCATTAATTAAATTGATATCTAATTGTGAAGAACCAACATGATTGGACTCAACATATAGTAGACTTTAATTTCATGTTTTATGTCTAATTAAAACATTGTATAATGAAATGATTGAATTATATAAAAAATCATGCACAAAAATGTTAGTCAAAACAAATTTGACATTCCTAAATATTTGGGTGATCATAATGTGTTGATTTATAGATATAAATTATTTAATTTAAGAATTAAAGATAAATTAGAGGAGTTTAATTTATCTAATCCATAATATGATTTATGGTTATAATTTATATTCATTGCCAACATATTTGAGAACTTAATGAGTTGCACACAATGAATAAGTTAAAGAGAGAAAATATATTTTAATCAAGTTGAAATTGATTGTAAAATTTAAAAAATTTTATAATTAGATATGTGATATTTAATAAATAAGGATAAATATGATATATGGATCTTATCTGACCATAATTGATATTTAATTTGAATTATTTAGAATTTGAATTAAAGTTTAATTAAAATTAGAATTTAATTTCAATTAAATTACTAAAATATCCAAAACATATTATAAATAAACTTAAGCTATAAGGGAGCTAGTCCTTCTTACCTAATCCTCTCTGTAATAGTTACAGAGTTCTCTTAACACATCATGTGAAAACTGTTAAAGGTCAGATACTTGTGTGCTATGTTGGTTAAAATGAGTTAATTTTGGAAATGATTTGAGGGTTACAACAAGAATATGATCAAGCTTTGGAACAAGGTACGGATTATGATTTTTGCTTTATTATGATATATATGTTCACTATTTTATAGAATTTTAAGTGATTTTGGCTTCAAAAAATTAATACGAATTATTCCATTGCACATGGAATCTAATTTCGGCCCAATAAGATGTTCATTGTCCTCAGAGATTTTATATTAAGAAGAAGAGAAATGAAGTTGAAGTCATTCACTTTGGTCATCTTTTATTAGAGTGTTTAACAAGTTAAAATATATTAGGACATTTTGGTCTATTAGAGTGTTTAATGTCTAGTTAACAATATGATGGTTTTTGATGATGAGTTAGATTATAAGCTTGTCAATATAAAATTTTAAATTGTAAGGGTCAATATGAAAAAAGAACAATTACAAAAGAGTTAGTTATAATTAACCCTAAATTATAATTCAACTATAATATTATGTTACATGAGGATCACAAAGGAAAGGCTAAATTAAACTTTGCGACTTAAGTTTAACTATCAAGGACACAATTCTATAATATAACAAGAGAATGAATGAATTGATAATATTAGTTACTTTTGTAGAGTTGAATGTGATTGGATCAAAAGATATCAAGATTTGGAATTTTATGATAATAGATTAGGTTAGGCATAGTCTGTTCAGACCTTAATTCAATCAAAAAAGTTTTATTTAAACTCAAACTTTGTTTGAAACTTGAATTGATTTTAGACTACTCATCTTTGATATTCATCTGGATATGAAATCCAAAAATTCAAAAAATAAAAAACAAAGGCATGATAGACCACAAAAAATGAACCCTAATTATTTTAATTAAGGATGAGTATTAAATTCAAGTTTAATAAAACACTAAATCAAACCATACTATACAAGCACTCTCTAATCCTCTCATGTGTTAAATATTTAAATTATAGAAAAAATTGCAAATCATTATTTAATTTTGGATACCCTTTAGTTTAATTGATTAAAAATTATCAAAAATTTATAATTTTTATTTTAAGATATTTTTAATTAAATCATTGTTTAAAAAATAGCAACAAAAAATAATTAGTGAAACATATTTTTTATAATATTAATTTTGAGAATTTTTTTCTTAAATCTCTGTTAAAAACATGACAACTTTAACGAATCACATTTTTTATAATTTCCAATTTAAAAAACAATCTTAATTTTTTGTTAAAACTAGAAAAAAATAGATGCAAAAATAATTAATATTGTTGATAAGGGTTTCTATATTTAATTTGAATTAATTAAATTTAAAATTTATGATTATATGAAATAATTAATTTAAAATTGGATAATTTATTAATAATATTTAATTGATTCCATTATTTTTCCACACAAGTTAGAAAGAAGGATTTTTTTTATAAAAGATAAAATTATAATCTTTTGATAATTTTAAAAATTTTAAGCATTTTTAAAATTGATTTACCTTTAATTTGATTAATTACGGTACGTTACAGTTATGATTCTTTCTTATTTACTAGTTACTACTGCTTCGGTTCAGTGCCTACCTACATAGATCAGGTCACTCTCTGTGCTCGTCTCTAAGGGCGAGAGTAAGTGAAGGGAGATTAACTGCGAAGGCGAAAATGGTAGGGGCGCGTGGAGGATGCTGGCCCCCGATGGATCTGTTCCGGTCGGAGGCTGTGCAGTTGGTCCAGCTCATCATCCCCGTCGAGTCGGCTCATCTCACCGTCTCCTATCTCGGCGACCTCGGCCTTCTTCAGGTCAAAGATGTCCGTACACTAAGATCAATTTTCTTACTCACTCGTGTGTATACATGCATACTTAAAACTGTCGCTGTTTCTCTGTTAAGGAGATTTTATGAGCTCGAACTCACTTATGAGATAGATTGGAGACTTATTTTCGATTTTTCCTGTTTGTTTCTGTTTCATTCCCTTTGTTTAATATAGCTTAGTTCGGAAATGGTGTGCGATTGATCGGATGGTGTTTTACGTGTGATTTTTTTGCTTTTCAGCTCAATGCAGATAAGAGCCCGTTTCAAAGAACTTATGCTTCTCAGGTGAGACTATCTTCTACGTACGCTTCACTTTCTTGCAGATTTTTAATTTCATATACGAGGAACACGTTTTGATTCTACTTCTTAATGATTATGAAGTAAGGTGATGAACTTAGTCTTTGGTTCTTTTTTAATAAGTTCGTCACATTATGAAACTAGGGCTGAGTGCTTCAAATCTCAAGTCAAGCCTTAAGTGAATTATATTGTTGCCAGGAAATATCATCAGTTCATTACCGTCATGTTGAAAATAGTTCAAAATCGTGAGGCAAAGGGGACTGTGGAACACATATTGTTGTCTGTTTGAAAAATCTTGATGACTTAGGTTGTTGTACTTGAAGCAGCAAATATATTTGTGAAGTTGCCTCAAAAGAAAGGAGGCAATGGACACTGACAACTGATTCTTCAACTTTAACATGGTATATTGTTTGATACCATGTTAGTGGGAATTACTATGTTGTTATAGAAGCTTTTTGGTTGTGCGACTGTTAATTTTTTCCCTGTTTTATTAAGATTAAAAAATGTGGAGAGATGCATGGCAGCAAGTTACACTTTTTTAAGGAGCAAATGGAGAAGGCAGGTGTGCGTCCCACCTTCAAAGAAGTCTATGGCACTGACTGATATAGATAAAGAAGATCTAGAGGTATGTGAAGAAGTTCATAATATTAGCTGAACTGTTGTGGCATTGAAATTCTCCGATTTCTATTCCCTTTCATGTTTTTTTTTTCTCTTTCCCTGGATATGTTAGATTAAGCTTGGAGAGCTTGAGGCAGATCTAGTTGAAAAGGTACTGTGATGCTTTTTGTTATGGTATATTGATGATTGGAGTCCTCTTGTTGCACATAACATATGTGGGTGTTAAGAGCTACCTAATTTTGTGAAACGAAATGAAAATTTACCCAGATATGGATATTTCTCGTTGTAGGCTATTGGGTTCTTTTCTTCAGCTCTAAACCTTGCAAATGCCCAGCAGAGGGAAATGGAATCCCATCATAGTGGTGAAGAATCACTAAGTACTCCTTTGTTGCAGGACCAAGTATAAATGTCTAAGGCACTTAGGTATGGTATCATTAACTTGTCCCTCAAACTCATAACGTCCTTTTTTGGGTTTGCTGTTCTAGGAAATATTAGCTGATTCATCAAAGTAAGTGATAAAGTGGGATTTTTTTTTACGGGCCTTGTCCCTAAAGAAAAGTCTTTGGCATTTGAAAGGATCATATTTCATGCAACCAGGGGCAATGTGTTTATCAGGCTATTTACCAAAAAAAAATGTGTTTATCAGGCAGGCTACTGTGGATGAACCTGTCGTTGATCCTATTTCTGGAGAAAAGGTTTTCTTCTCTTCGTCTTATCACAAATGTTGTAAAACAGTGCAAGAATAGCTTCCTCTTGTGATTAGGATTTCATGTGAAATAAATGAATACATGAAATCTTTTTGTAGAATTGAACTCAATGTTAAAACTATTTGTTTAAGCAGCTTTTGTGGAAAGTTGCTCTATTTAATGCCCAATGGTCAAGACAAGTTGGTCGTTTGAATTTTTATCTTTGCTGCAATATACATGGCATCAGGAAAAACTTCTTGGATCTTCTTTTCAATGAACAGTTCCATCGTAACTTAGTTCTTTCCATGTTCCTTTTCAATTTCTGTGTATAATAAGTCTTGCTTTGAAATTCCATATACTATGTATTGTAAATTAGATACCCTGTTTAATAAGTACTTTATACAAACATTGAAAGCTTGGAAATTTTGTTTTCCTAAAATTTTTTTGGTCTACCGCTGTTATGTCCTTTTCTTAATTTTGTGAATATGCAGACCGAGAAGAATGCTTTTGTTGTTTTCTATTCTGGAGAAAGGACAAAGAGTAAAATACTAAAAATATGTGAAGCATTTGGGGCAAACCGGTATCCATTCAGTGAAGATCATGGAAAACAAGCTCAAATGATGACTGAAGTATGTGTTATTCCTTGTTTGAAGCCCCCCTTTTTTCCTTTAAAGTACCATGATATCTTAATTATTAAGTCTTCGTACAGTATCACTTGTTTGTTTCCCTTTGTTTATTTGCATAGGTTTTCCCTTGTTCCATTATTATATTTCTTTTACTAAACTTCTCAAAAACGGTTTGCCGAATCTCAAGATCAACTACTCTTGTGTTAACACGCTTCTGCTTTTGGATTGCTGTGAAATCACAAGCAGTTTTTTACAGTGGCTGTTAAAAGTTAACCATCTTTGTCTTTCAATTTGAACTCAGGTCTCAGGAAGATTATGGAGATGAAAACTACTATTAACGCAGGGTTATTTCTGAGAAACAATTTGCTACAAACAATTTGAGCAGTGGAACTCTTTGTTCTGTTCAAGATTTTATTACATTAAATTTTATTTGCTACTTTTATGTATCTGATCGTGTAATGTGAATAACATTATATTTCTTCTGAATGATAAAATTCAGAATCATTTTGGTACTCATATATGATTTGTTGCTTTATTTTAAGCATGTTGAATTTTGCGTTTTTGGCTTATCAGGGTTAGGAAGGAGAAATCCATCTACCATATTCTGAAATTGCTTAGTCTTGATGTGACAAAGAGATGTCTTGTTGCTGAGGGATGGAGTCCTGTCTTTGCCGCTAAGCAGGTAAATTATGTCTTTGTTTCATAAGTGGATGTTGTTTTAGTTATAGTTTAAATATTCATGGTTCTTCAGTGTAGTTATGGAATGTTCATTTTGATCAAAATAAACTGACTTCGAACTGGATCTTTGCAGATTCAGGATGCATTGCAGCGAGCTTCATTTGATTCCAACTCCCAAGTTGGAACCATTTTCCAAGTTTTGCACACAAGAGAGTCTCCACCTACATATTTCCGTACAAACAAATTCACTTCTGTTTTCCAGGAAATTGTTGATGCTTATGGGTGAGTATCACCCTTTGTTTTTGTTTTTCTTGCTTTCTTAATCAATTTTCTGAATTAATTCCATTCTATCATTATTTACAATTTGAGGAAGTTAGTTAAACCACGTTTTCTCTTCACCTACTTTAATTCTTTACATTCCTATGATCCTTCAACTATGAAATAGTACTGATCATGAAATTCACCGTTTATATCTTGTTCAAAATTTTAGTTATGTGATGGCATCTATTTAAGTTGTCTCTTGAGGTGAAATACTTTTTCATCAACCTTCATCTTCTATATGATTTTTATTGTTGACATGGTCATAGTAGTTGATATAATGTATCTCTGATTGTTGCAGTATTGCAAAGTACCAAGAGGCAAATCCTGGAGTATACACAATTATTACATTTCCATTCCTTTTCGCCATCATGTTTGGTGATTGGGGGCATGGAATATGCTTATTGCTGGCAACTTTTAAGAGAAAAGACACTATCTATACAGGTAATCTTGGTGTGATTTTGTTGAGGCTAACTGCAGTTTGTATGTTGAATTTCTATCTTGATTTTAGCATTTTAGACTTTTTCTTTTTCCCCTTCTAGATAAAATAAGAGATGTTCCCAATATATTCACTTTTAGATCTTTTTTGCATTGTTTTTTAGAAGTACTGTCGACATACTCCTCTAAAAATCATGTTCTCTTCTATCTAGGCTTGTTCTTTTTTATACATGCAATCATTAACATCTTAATTAGCTATGCTTATTCTTAAGTGAAGAAGCTGGGAGATATAACTGAAATGACCTTAGGTGGTCGTTATGTCATCATGATGATGGCGCTCTTCTCCATTTACACTGGCCTGATCTATAATGAATTCTTCTCTGTACCCTTTTAACTAATTGGTCGGTCAGCATATGCATGTCGTGATCTCTCTTGCAGGTATTTGGAATAGATCTTTGAGACAATTTCTAGAAGCTTTTCCTACTATCTTTTGTTCCAAAAACTTAGTTTTTTTCCTGATTCTTAGGGATGCTACAATAGAAGGTTTGATCAAGGTGCGCTCTACTTACCCATTTGGTGTGGATCCTGCATGGCATGGTACTCGAAGTGAGCTGCCATTCCTCAACTCTCTGAAAATGAAAATGTCAATTCTTCCTGGAGTTGCCCAAATGAATCTTGGAATAATTTTGAGTTATTTCAATGCAACATAATTTGGGAATAGCTTGAGTATCTGGTAAATTTAATTTATCGTTCCTCATCATTGTGAAGTGGTGCACGGGTTCACAAGCTGACCTGTACCACGTAATGGTGGTATACATGTTCTTGAGTCCAGCAGATGAAATGGGGCAAAACCAGCTTTTTTCTGGGCAAAAGATTGTTCAGGTTGGCTTCATGCTTCAATTGGGTTGTATGCATATCTTCCTGGCCAATGAGGTGTTATCGTTTCACTGATTCTCTCGTGAATTTTTTTCTCAGCTTGTCTTACTATTGCTTGCTCTTGTTTCTGTACCCTGGATGCTGCTTCCAGAGCCTTTAATTTTGAAGAAACAACACGAAACTTAAGGCTGCAGCTCCCAATTTCCGAATTGCTTTTGTTATATGTTCAAGAACTTTGCATTTCATTTAGATTTTATTATGTTCTGATATCCTTCTTATTCAGAGGTATCAAGGTCAGTCATATACACCTCCTATTCACGGCACTGAAGAGTCCCTTCAATTGGAAGTGAGCCATGACTCCCATTATGAAGAAGAATTTGAATTCAGTGAAGTTTTTGTTTACCAGATGATACACACAATTGAGTCTGTACTCGGAGCAGCCTCAACACAGCTTCCGACCTTCGACTCTGGGCCCTAAGGTATCTCAATTCGATATTGATAGAATTAATTTGTCTCAACTTCAATTTTTTTTCCTGATTATGATAGAAATCTATTCAACCTAGATCTATAAATTTAATCCTATTATTGGACCTTGCTCATATTTTTAAGACATGTATGGTATCCCCAGCATGAATATGTAAATTTTAAAATTTAAAGGTTTTTTTATTTTCCATTCCTATTAATAAGTACCACCGAACAAGTCCTTGAAAGGGCACATTCTTAATGTTTTGATTGTGATAGGAGCAAGAGTATAAAATGGCCTAAATCCAAAAGGGTCACCAAGGCTCCTGCATGGGCGCAAGACTACTTGACCATAGAAAATGTGATCACAGCTGGAAACACTGAGATGACTCATTAAGTTGACGCCTGTTATTGAATCCTGTTTTAGATTCCTTTTGAGTGGTTATAACATTGCTGGTTGTTATTAGAATTCTGTTTTGAAGTTGTTTCTTTTAAAAGGGCTGGTAGTGGCTCAGTTGTAAGGCAAAAAAAGATATCAATCAAAATCTTGTTTCTCCTTTTCCTTTCTCTCTTCTGGAGGCTGCTAACCTCGAATTAGCATTTTGTTTATGTCTTATCAATTGGTGCTTTCATTGACTTTTCCATGGCTAAAGGAACTCGACTCTGTTCATTGGATGAAGCAGTGTCCAAGCTCTCTTCAATCCAAACTTCTCATGGTGAGCAATTGACCGCTCTCTCATCTTTTTTAAAGGATCTCACAACAAAACTCACCACTATGGAGGCCAAAATCGACCAAGCTGTTCGTAATAAACAACCTTTGGTTAGCGAATACACTTCACTCTCAAACATGGATGCTTGTTGTGACAGCTATAACCGATGTCAAAATAGCCATTGTCTGCCTTTCAAACCATTTTGCCTTGATGTTCCCATATTTGACGGTACTGATCTGCATGGGTGGATTTTCAAAGCTCAGCAATTCTTTGATTATCATGAGACTAGTGATGACCAACGACTCAACATTTCCTCCTTCCATATGGATGGTGAAGCTCTCTTTTGGTATCGATGGATGAAGCAGAACAATTGAATTCGTTCTTGGGATTCCTTTCTCAAGGATTTGGAGGTCAGATTTGGACCTACAGAGTTTGAAGATTTCCAGGGACAACTATCAAAGCTCACCCAAATAGGTTCAGTTTTGGAATACCAATCCAAATTCGAAAACCTTTCAAATCAAATCGCAGGCCTTCTTGACTCTTTTCTCCTAAGCTGTTTCACTTCTGGTCTTCGTCCGGATATTCGTCGTGAAGTATTAGCATTTTGCCCACAAAATATTACCCAGGCCATTGGTCTTGCCCGCTTACAAGAAGATAAAACGTGAAGTATTAGCATTTTGCCCACAAAATATTACCCAGGCCATTGGTCTTGCCCGCTTACAAGAAGATAAAATGTCTGAGTCTCGAATGCCAAATCAGAACTCATACAAACCATAGGACAATTCCAAACAAACAAATACCGTGCCTGCTGCTCCACCATTACTGCCGACTCTAAAGACGAACCCATGGCCACACCAATCTCCTACTTCTATTCCCATTCGAAAATTAAATGCTACTCAAATGCAAGAACGGTGTGAGAAGGGCCTCTGTTTTAACTGCGATGAAAAGTCTCAGCTAGGACACCGTTGCAAGTTGAAGTTATTCTTACTACTGTTGGATGATGAAGTAGAGATATCAATAGCGGTAAACATAATGGAGTCCACTCCACCATTGGATACTCCAACGATTAGTTTTCATGCTTTGGTAGGTCACCAAATTCCTAGCACCTTCCGTTTAACAGGGATGTTGCAAGGTCAGAGGGTCCAGGTCCTCATCGATAGTGGTTCAACACATAATTTTATTCAAGAACATGTGGCTAAGTTTTTGAATTTAGATATCACTCCCTCTTCAGCCTTTCAGGTGATGGTTGGGAATGGCGAGGAGTTGCAGTGTCAAGGGATGTGCCTAAATCTTCCTCTGTGTCTGAATAATTCTCCTTCAACATTGAATTCTGCGTTTTGCTGATTCAAGGGACTGACGTGGTGCTGGGTGCCCAGTGGCTTTCCTTGTTGGGTCGAGTGATAATGGATTATCATGACTTAACTATGGATTTCTGTTGGCAGGGACAACGTGTGGTGTTATAAGGTAACCAGAGCTTTGGGCTAGAGCCCATCTATCATACTCAGTTGAACCGTCTTCACTCTACTGATGGAGTTGGATCTTTCTTTCAATTAATGGTCCATGACACTACCAGTATTACTGTTCCCATAGCTAAAACATCGAATCTGCCATCCTCAATTTCTCAAATTCTTGACAAGTTCTCTGCAATATTTACACCACCAGACACCTTACCTCCACTACTAGACATCGAACATCAAATCCATCTACTACCCATTGCAACTCCAGTGAACCTGTGACCCTATCGTTACCCACACTACCAGAAAAAGGAAATCGAGCAATTGGTTCAAGAGATGATGGAAAAAAGAGTGATCAGATCCAGCAAAAGTCCGTTTTCTTCTCCGGTTCTACTTGTCAAGAAGAAGGATGGCTCTTGGAGGTTTTGTGTCGATTATAGAGCCTTGAACCAAATCACCATAAAGGACCGATTTCCAATTCCCACAGTTGATGAGCTACTCGATGAACTACACGGAGCAAAAATATTTTCCAAAATCGACTTATGATTCGGTTATCACTAAGTGAGGATGGCTGAAGAATATGTCCATAAAACTGCATTCAGAACGCATAATGGACATTTCGAGTTCTTAGTCATGCCCTTTGAACTTACAAATGCACCATTGACCTTTCAGATGTTGATGAACTCGATTTTTCAACCTTTCCTTCGTAAGTTTGTGGTAATTTTTTTCGATGATATTCTTGTTAATAGTCAAACTATTTCTGAACATGTGGAGCATTTGTTGGAAGTTTTGCACAATCTAAAGAATAATGTATTATATGCCAAGTTTGAGAAATGTTCATTCGGACTGGAGTGTATAGAATACTTGGGTCATGTTATCTTAAGAATAGGTGTGGAACCTGATCCATCTAAGGTTAAGGCTGTGTGGGAATGGCTGAGGCCGATGACCGTTTCGCAATTGAGGGGATTTCTGGGGTTATCAGGTTATTATAGAAGGTTCATTAAAGGCTATGCAATGACTGCAGCTCCACTCACATCATTGTTACAAAAGAACTCTTTTTCCTGGAACGATTCTGCAGAAAAGTCATTTATTAACTTGAAGTCAGCTCTCAGTGATGCACCGGTGCTAGCCTTACCTGATTTTTCAGAGACATTCATCATTGAAACGGATGGCTCCAGAATTGGGATAAGTGTCGTATTGCTTCAAAGATGCCATCTAGTGGCATATTTTAGCAAAAAGCTCTGCCCTAGGATGCAACTTGCTTCAGCATACTCCTGGGAATTGTTTATAGTAATGGAAGCGGTTAAAAAATGGAGACAGTACCTGTTGGAAAAGAAATTTGTGATCAGAACCGATCAACAAAGTCTTAAGAGCTTGATGAAACAGGTCATACAAACACCCGAACAGCAGGGGTACCTCATCAAACTTCTAGGTTATGATTTTGAGGTGGTTTATAAACCGGGTAAGCAGAATTTGGTTGCAGATGCATTGTCTCAAAAGGTAGAGGAAAATGAGGTACCATCCAATTCTTTTTTGGCACTTTCAATTCCAGTATTTGATATCCTTGCAGAAATAAAAGTTGCCATTCTTAAGGATGGTGAACTTAAGAACCTGTTAGATAATGTATTAACTGGTTCCAACAATGATTATACTTACAAGGATGAGTTGTTACTTAAGGGTGGGAAGATAGTGGTGCCGAATGTCAACAATTTAAGGGATAGAATCATTTGTGAATTCCACTCTATACCTTTACGAGGAGATGGGGGAATCAAGAAGACCATAGCTAAGATTGCTAGTATGTATAGTTAGCCAAAAATGAGAGATGATGTTAAACGATTTATCAAACATTGCCACATGTGTAATCAAGCTAAATATGAGACTCGGGTTCCGGCTGGTTTGTTACAACCTTTAGCTATACCAAACCAAATTTGGGAAGAATTATCTATGGACTTTATTGTAGGATTGCCAAGGTCTGAAGGGTATATAGTAATTTTCATTGTTGTTGATAGACTATCGAAATATGCTTATTTTGGAGCTATGAAGGCTGGGTTTACTGCTGCCAAAGTTGCAACAATGTGCATTATTATGGTGTATCGTTTACATGGAATGCCAAAATCAAATGTGAGCGATAGGGATCCAATTTTTATGAGCCAATTCTGGCAGTAACTATTCAAGGCAAGTGGAACCACACTCAAACACAGTTCAGCTTACCACCCTCAAACGGACGGTCAAACAAAAGTTGTCAATCATTTTTTGGAACAATATTTGAGATGTTTTGTAATGGATCATCTAAATCGGTGGTTTGATTATTTTCCGTGGGTTGAATTTTACTATAACTCATCTTATCATACAGCTACAGGTTTTACTCCTTTCTTTATTATATATGGCAGGGAAGCTCCAACTGTGACACCATACCAGCCAAGAGCAAGTACAAATGAGGCTGTTGATTGTGAGGTGACAACTTGAGATGTAGTGTTGCGTCAATTGAAAGACAATTTGAATCGAGCTAGAAATGCTATGAAGATTCAGCATGATAAGCATAGACAGGAGCGTGAATTCAAGGAGGGTGATTTTGTCTATGTTAAATTGCAACCTCACCGCCAGAAGACAGTCAGAGGAACCGTTTATTCTAAGCTGGGTAGATGTTATTATGGCCCTTTCAAGGTGTTGCAAAAGATTAGAGAGGTGGCCTATAAATTGGAATTGCCTGAATCTTCTCAAATACACCCAGTGTTTCGCGTCAATTTACTCAAACATTGTGATCAACTGCCAGAAACTGGAACATTACCATTACCACCATTGGCTTATAATGGCCAACCACAAGTATCTCTAATGGCTATCATCGACAGCAGGCAAGTTTTGAAGAACAACAAATGGAAAGCGCAAGTATTGATACAGTGGAATGGTCTACCACTTGAGGAGACTTCTTGGGAGGATGCAGAAGAAATAGAAGATGTGTATGGACTGAAGAGCACATTCAACCTTGAGGACAAGGTTGTCAAAAAGGAAGGGGCAATTGATAGGAGCAAGAGTATAAAATTGAGGCCTAAATCCAAAAGGGTCACCAAGGCTCCTGCATGAGCCCAAGACTACTTGACCATAGAAAATGTGATCACAGCTGGAAACACCTAGACAACTCATTAAGTTGACACCTGTTATTGAATTCTGTTTTGGATTCCTTTTGAGTGGTTATAGCGTTGTTGGTTGTTATTAGAATTCTATTTTGAAGTTGTTTCTTTTAAAAGGGCTGGTAGTGGCTCAGTTGTAAGGCAAACAAAGTTATCAATCAAAATCTTATTTCTCCTTTTCCTTTCTCTTCTGGAGGTTGCTAACCTCGAATTCGCATTTTGTTTTTGTCCTACCAGATTGGCTTTGGAAGCGTGTTATTATTGATAGTATAAATGATTCACAGGGTGGCTACGGGCTAGGTTGGGTTGAGTTACATCCTGATTAAACTCGGGCTGAAATTAAAAAAATGTCGTTTTGTTGGATTGGCTTAGACCGGCCCTCTAAACCTAAGGTTCTTTCAACTTGGAACTAACCCGGCTGAGCACAATTTGTCAACCTTAGTGATTCATTAATCTCTTTCTCTTGTTTTATTGTCATCTGTTTTCACAAATGAATGTGCAATTAATATTCTTCTTTTTTTCTTTCTTTATGCATTCTAGCCCACTCCGAGTTGTCTTGTGTATTCTACAAGAAGGTCCTTATATTAGGTTGCGGGTAAGTTAGATGCATCCTATATTTACTATGCCAAACTCTTAGCGCTATCCTGCATGCGTTGAGACTTCACCGGGTAGAATTCCAGAACAAGTTCTACGAGGGAGACGGGTGCAAATTCATTCCGTTTTCATTTGCACTATTAGCTGAAGAAGATGAATAATGCACCGAGATCGAGTCAAATCTTGCTGCTCCCAAAGCTAATCGAGTCTGGCACTAATTGGGTACGATTTTGTGTTGATCTTTTTCCTTGCTGAATTAAGATTAGACCATGATTTGGTATTTAACTGGTAGGGGAGTTGATCGGAGCTTCTTCACCTGTTCTTAGAAGGGATAGGTGGCTTTTTAGAGTAGTTAGGCAAGGTAGCCTTGCATGTGATTCTGGTTATGGGCTATCTAATAATCAGTGAATTTGTTTTGTTCAAATTCTATTTATTTATTCTTGAAATTAAAAACAAAAAGTTAAACTACCTTCCCTTTTATCCAGTGTTTTGCATCAAGTGTTGTATCAACAAAAAACTTTACAAAACTATATTGGATTATTCTTTGGAGTGTATAGCAAAAATTATGAAAAGAAATATCCACTCAAAATTTTAAATTAAAAATAATTATCATATTTAAAATTTTTAATATTAATTTAATAAATAGAACTATTGGTTCAAAATTCAAAATTTTGGTTTCCAATTTCAATCATAATAAAAAATCAAATTTTAATTATGTAAAAATTATAGACCTAATATATATTTTTAAAAATTAATTTAGAACACTAGTACTAAAATTTAATATTTTAAAAATCGAACTAAAAGTTAAACTTATAAAAGAAGATATTTAAAGTTTAAAATTATTTTTAATAAAATTAAATAATTAAAAAAGATTGTCTTTGTTTATCAAAACTTAGGTAAAAATTAATTAGTTTATTTTAATTTATAAAAATTGATTAGTTTATAAAAATTAATTAATCAATTAATAAATTAATCAGTTTTAAATAATAATTATTATTAAACTAAATAAGACAAAAATTAAAATTGAATCAAACATTGGTCAAATCGATCCTTTTTTAAAACATTGATATAATCTCTACTTATGCAACTTTGCTTTTATTAAACCAAATATCAACTGATCTTATCTAATACTACAATAGGTCATGACACATCTGCTAAAACAATTTCTATTTTCAACACGACTTGGTAGGATGTCACTGTCTGAGCATTTATTTAAACAGGAAAATAAAGCATGGTCTTAAATTAGAAAATACTTTTAATTGAAAACATTAAATAAGATAATTCAAATGTTCTTACCAACCAAATACATACGAAATCTCGAACAAATTCCAATCCTATGCTTTGATTGGACCTGACAGATTTAAAGTTTATCTGAGGATATATATAGTTATACCAGAGCCAGCCTATGTACACAACATTCCCAGATTGATTCATATGAAAGGAAGGGATTAATAATGGCCTACTCACTCATTGTGATGAGGTAGAAACGGCAGCAACAGTAGAGACCATGGAGTCGACTCCACAAATGTTGCGACCTCTGCAGATTTTGTAGTACCCACTCTCGCCCCAGTTCTCTCCCCATGAGTTCTTGATAACCCAATATGGCTTGTCCTTTGCCCTAACAGGAGCATAACCAGCTGACCCATATCCCACAAGCAACACTCCATGATTCAGCCTCTTGGAGCATATGAAAGGGCATGAAACTCCACCAACATATGTCTGCATGTACACAGCATTGATAGCCACTGCATTGCATTCATGGGCAAATTGTAGATTAGAGGTTAAGTATAGAATTATCTATTGCTCGGTTTTTACGGTATCAGAGGATAACGAATTTAAAAGTGTTAAGTTCTTTTTGTTTTTCTCCATTTAGTCTAACTTTTCACGGTTTTCAATTAAATGTCTAAACTTTTAAAGACTAGATAATTTTTGAACCTCTTATTACATATACATTAATGGTCACTTGTTTGATGTTTATAAATAATGCATGAAATATGTCACATAACTCCTTTAAATATTAGTTTTTATTTGCTTTTTCAATCATATCAATAAAATATTAACAAAAGACAATCTTTTGGATTGAATCGTTTGGTTTTTAAAATTTTAAACACTTCATTGAAAGTTTTAAAAAGTTGGACACAAAAATAAAAAAAATCTAGAAATATTTGAAAATTTGTAATTTATTGTGTGTGTGTGTGTGTGTAGATATAGGTCAGTCCAAAACTCGTGTACCTGCAAGAGGACCGTTTTTAACAAGATTTGCAGCAATTTGATCCTCGTCAAGGGACACAACGCTGAAGTTGGCTACTTTAGCTGCCACTTTATTCTCGTCAAATTTGCAAGTCTTACCATCAGCACCAGTGTAAGGATAGTCTTCCTCACGCATGAGACCACCAGCTTTGAGGGTGTACTCAAAGGCACTGTTCATCAACCCTCCGTTGCATCCAGAATCGCATGAACCTTGCTCTTCTGGATCACACTGTAGATACACGAAGTCTTAATTTTTGAAGCATAACATCAACAAAAGTAATACTCAACCTATCCACCACAATCACTACACAACATACTCCAAATGGTAGATAAGTTACTACATCAACAGGAAAGCATCAATCCATGGATTTAAATTGGGGTTCGGAACTGCTACAGTGACCGTAATATTGCATAACATGTAATACTAACAGAAATAATACACAAACTATTTATCACAATCACTACCCAATACACTCCAAATGGTAGATAAGTTACTACATTAACAGGGAAGTATCAGTCCATGGTTTTAAATTTGGATCCGGAACTGCAATCATGGATGTAATATTGCAGCCAGACTGCAATCACTGTCCAATACACTCCAAATGGTAAATAACTTACATCAACAAGAGAGCATCAATCCATGGTTCTAAATTCAGGTCCGGAACCGCAAGGATTTGCCACAAAGTCCGTAATTGTGGCAATTGCCCGTATCAGTATTAAAATCTTGTTCTATCTTAACCGCTTAAGCAGAAACTTTTGGCAATAACGCAGATGTATACAGCTCATTGCAAGTATCATACTTCAAGCAATCTGATCATAATAGCATAATTGCACCAACTAGACACACATTTCCATTAAATATGCAATTATACGCTTGTAATTGAAGCTAAAAAACTATGGACACAAGACGATCACAATTTGGGGGAAAGGACAATTCACCAACCTCATGATCACAGTCCACAAGCTGTTGCTCGCTGAGGCTAACGAGCTCCCCAGTAGCAAGGAAGTGGGCACCCTCCAAAGCTCCTGTAGTACTGAAACTCCAGCACGATCCACACGAACCCTAGACACAATCGAACAAATAACCATTCAGAGTTAAAAGATGATACAAATTTTGAGAAAAGCAAACAGAATTGAATCGACCGAAAGGTATGAAAAAGAGACCTGATTTTTAATAGGAGTCACAGCTCCTTTCTCTCTCCAATCAAATTCCTCAGCCAAATCATCAGTCGGCAAAATCGGCGCCTGATGGGCGTCCTTAGGAAACCGCAGCCTCCTCAGCCCCAACAACTGCCTCTTGAACTCCCCCCGAGTCAGATCGGAGAACTGCGTCACGCCGTGCTCCGCCGTCGGGTCCATCTTCTGGTGACGCTGGGCGCGTCGCAAGTTCCTTTTGAAGACATTGAATCTATAGTCATGCTCTTCCTGGGAAGCGTACGATTTACCAAACTTTCTCTTGAAGAGAGAGAAGTGGTGCTCGGCGCCTAGAAGATGCGGTTCCTCGCCACCGACCACCTGCCTGATCAACGGATCCTCGCCGTCCGACGAGGTCAACGACTCCGCTGAAATAGCGGAGACAAAGAGGAGGGAGGAGATCACCAAAAGAGAGAAGAAGCGACTAGCCATGCCTAACAATAAGCTAATAAGCTTAGCTCAAAAGAATATATATAAACACAATCAAAACGTATATCAACTCTTTTGTATACGTATATAAGTATAATTTCATTATATATATAATAATTAGTAATTAAAAATTGTTTTATCATTTTATTTTCAATATTTTTAATATTTTAATTAAATTTTGTGTATAACTCCCAATACCCTATACCGTATGGTATTCAAAAGTCTGATTAAAGGTGTCATCAAGCTAACAGTCTTATTTAAAAATATTTTATTGGGGTAGCTTGAAGTAAGGGAAAGGGATTTCCAATTAAAACGTGCAACGTGGAGAGCGTTGAGTGGAAGTTTTGAATGGTAGTTAGTTTTTGGACTTGAGTCTTTTGTTGCGACATACGGTTGTTTTTTCTATGTTGTTTCTCGGTTTAGGAACTGGTGTTTTGTTTTTTTATATAAGACAGTTTCCTGCCTTTTGGGTGTTGGATTGGTTCGTTGTGCAGGACGAAACGGGAAGGAAACTTCTTGTGTAAGCTGGAGGAAATTACGTTTGTTTTTAATCTAGTTGGGCCTGTACGTTGGGCCTATGTTATGGGAAGAGAGAACTATGCCCCAAATGTCATCCCTAAACTCAAGGTCTGAATGAACTATAAATTTATGGTCTAAAGCACCACCGAATTTAAGTTAAATTTGATTGTTTTCTTTTTTAATTTAATAGCAAAGTACAATCATTTTAACAAACTAATGCTTGAAACTCTCTCATATTCAAAATAAATGTTGTTTTAGAGAAATGCACACTTATTAAGAAAGTTAATGAAATGTCCGATATACCCTTATTAATTACATGTTAAAGTGTCTTGAAAATATAGTCTGTGTAATTAAAATGTGAGAGAAATTAAAGGATAATTTTGAAAGTAAAATCATAAATATGCATAAAAAGTCACAAACGACATATATTTTGAATAATTAAAACATCTCTAAAACGACACTTATTTTAAATAGGAAGAAGTATATTCTAGTTTCAATATGAGCTGAGCCACAAAGCTTGAGCCCAAATTTGATTTAAAACATGAAAATTAAAAATTAAACCCAAAAGACAATTCATACTAAACTTGTTGACTTCAAATTCGATCATATCTGAGCACAATTGTTATCCCTAACAATACCAAAGAACAAGAGTAAACTGTTTAGAAAAATGAGTGATAGATAAATTTGATAGTTGTCGAATTAGGTTGAATCAAATAAAATTATTAAGTGGGTTGTAAATGGCTTAAGCTAATTAATTTTACTTTCTAAAAAATGACATTTTAGTTTTGAGTTTTTAAAATTTACAAACTAAAATATTATTTTCAAAAGTTAAACCAAGACCATATTATTTTAAGGAAATGATTCGAGCTAACCTCCCACACCCAAAACCTAGTCAACCGGAACTTAGTTCGTTAGGATTAATTTGTCATACCTAAATATAGATAATAACAAAGAGTGAAACTTGTGAAAATTTCAATTTAGAATAACAAGAATTTGTGAGATTTGAAATTTTCAAATTTTATATAATTATCTAATTGTTTTATGTTGATCTATAAATAAATTTGCTTATAGTAACATCAATAATATAGTTAACGGTGATAATAAATTAAAATTTGATTATTTGATTAATATTTTTAATCAATTTAATTATTATACATCTATTCAAAATTTTAAATTTTAAATTTATCCTTTTTATATACACATATAGTACATAAGACCAATAGATATTGTAAAACTTTGAAACATGCAATTATCTGGATTGAAACTTTGGCTTCAACCAAATACAATTTGCAAATTGAATGAAATTAAAGAGTACAATATAAGTTTAAGTAGAATAAAAACACAAACACGTCTTTAAAATTTTACAAAAATTCAAATAAATTCTTAAATTTTTTAATGGTTATAAATTAATATCAATATTTATTAACAAAATATTTTTTAATAAACAACATTTAATGTTAATTTTAAGGGGTATGTTAATATAGAAAAATCT